>PVKB01000572.1:0-197282 GCA_004027205.1 Ctenodactylus gundi
TGTTCTTTTGTTTGCATGTTTATTTTTTGAAGGAAAGTAATACTGCAAGGTAAGTTTAGAGACAGTGGTGTTTTGGATCTGGAGCGTCCCCCAAAAGCCTCATGTTCCTATGGATACTGCATAGGGTAGGAGGTGGGGCCTGGCTGGAGAGGGGCGGATCCTTAGGACTTCCACCCTTCCTCCCAGTCCCTCTCTCTCTGTTCCACCATGCTGTGAGGATCTCTGCCACTGGAACTCTGGCTCTGGCCCTGCCCCCACTCCAGCCCTGTCATGTGCTTCCATCAGTTTCCAGCTGCCCACCTGTGAATGGACTGTGACCTTCTGAAACTGTAAGCTAAGATAAATCTTTCCTCCCTAAGTTGCGGATGTCAAATATTGAGTCCCAGCGATGAAAAAGTAACTAAGAGAGAAACTGGTACCAGAGAAGTGAGATTGCTGCTGTGACTGTACCTGACCATGTGGTTTGGAAGTCTTTCCAACTGGTTTGTGGGAGGAATTTGGAAAGGCTTGAGGACTCTGGCTGGAGAAGCCCTGGAGTACTCTGAGCTGACTTGACGGAAGATTCTGGTCAGAGCTCGAAGACCAGAATGTTCATAACAGTGTGGATTGGGGGCTTCCGGTCAAGATGGCGACTGAGTAACAGTATTGCACAATGTCTCCTCATCAACTCACTTAAAAAGTCAAGAAGAAAGTCAGAAAAAGCGTGCTTGGTGTAGCTAGGAAAGAGAGGAGCATCCCCCAAAACTGAAAGGCAACCAGCGGGAGGCCAGAAACTCCGAAGGACCGTCGAAACCAGAGGGGGGAACAAAATCCCTGCAGTTAAGGAAACGGCTGCAGCCGGCTCCAAACAGCAGGCAGCTGAGGACCTGCTGCGGACTGAGGAAAGGGCGCGGGGACCTGAACATCGGATGGAGTGGAGCTCGGAGAGCACGGAGCTGGGAGAGGACAGAGCACACAACAATGGGAGAGGAGGTTGCGGGCGGGTCTGAAATCCTGAAGTCACATCAGATGAGGAGGAAAACAACCCACCTGGTGCGGCCCCAAGCTGCCGGCATCCACAGATCACAAACAAGGTCCAGAGGCCAGAATCTCAGCCTGAGGTAAGCGCGGACCCGGATAAGTGGACCCACCAGAATTTACTCTGGTTGCTGGGCATGGAGCTACAGGATTTAACCCTTGGCCTGCTGGGATTAGACGTTTTGGTCTGATTTCTTTCAATCCTCCTATTCCTACCTTTGGAATAAAAATGTTTACCCTGTGCCATTTTATGTTGGAAGTGCTTAACTCTTTGGTTTTAACAGGAGCTCACAGCTGAGTTTGCCTTGAGTCTCAGAAGAGACTTTGAAATTGAACTTTTTAGCAGTGCTAGAATCACCGGGACTTCAGCAACTCTTGGAAAAGGACTAATTACATTTTGCTTAAGGAGGTAGCCATGAGTCTTTTGGGGACCAGGGGCAGAATGTGGTGGTTTGGATCTGGCATGTCCCCAGAAAGTCTCATGTTCCTATGGGTACTGTGTAGGGTTGGGAGGTGGGGCCTGCCTGGAGAGGGTTGGATATTTAGGAATCGCCCTGGAGGGGCGTGGGCTTGTTGTGGAGGGGTGTGTGCTGGTTCTACCCTTCCTCACAGTCTCTCTCTGTACCATCATGTTGTGAGGATCTCTGCCGCTGGAGCTCTGGCTCTGGCCCCACCCCTGATCCAGTTCTGCTACGTGTTTCCACCATTTTCTAGCCATCCACTTGTGAATGGACTGTGACCTTCTGAAACTGTAAACTAAAATAAATCTTTCCTCCCTAAGTTGTGGATGTCGGGTATTGAGTCACAGTAACAAGAAAGTAACTAAGACAGAGTCCATCCTCAAAAGTGAAAACTATACCCAAGACTTCATTAACAGAGGTACCCAGAGTTATGACTTTAAAGTGGTTTTAGTGCTATAAACTCACCTGCTCAGTGACACCTGGTCCAAATTCCACCTTCCTAGAACTGGGGACATAGTCAACTCCTGGAGTGGCAGAAGCTGGGTCTGAGGGCCGTGTCGCACACCAGACAGATGTGAAAGTGGACAGGTCAGTGCCATGGCGGATAACTGGAATCTTCACTGTGCCTTCATAAGATTAACAGCGATTTAATGATCAACCTTGAGTCACTGGGATTTTTAGAACACTGTTCTTACTGCAATAGTGGCAGCTTTATCCCACTCAGTTTAGCTAATCTAACTTCAATGATGCCCCTAAACTCCTGTGAGGTAGAAAGGCATCATT
This sequence comes from Ctenodactylus gundi, assembly GCA_004027205.1. NCBI lineage: Eukaryota > Metazoa > Chordata > Mammalia > Rodentia > Ctenodactylidae > Ctenodactylus > Ctenodactylus gundi. The sequence continues at coordinate 2,262 of PVKB01000572.1, forward strand.
GCTCCTCTCTGTACCCACACTAAGATTTAGAGGAGACTTAGAGAGCCTCATGGAGGTGGTACTAGGGAAACAGCTCTTATGGGACAGTAGTTTTAACAATGGTCATAGAAAACATCTCCAGTCTTTAGGGAGAAGAAACTCAGAAACAACGTCCTCAGCCAGAAAATAGTCAATGAGCCCCTGAGGTACTCTATGGGGCTGGGACCTGAATGTTTTCAATTAAATGTTTTAACTGAGCCTATTGTATCCAAGTGGTGCATATAACATTACTTACACCATATGAGCTTATAGCTTACCTCAAGGATGAAGCTCATCTCTGGTCTACTGTGACACCATACCTTGTATAGCAGCTATTTTCATGGCCAAGGCCAGAGAGAAGCTGGCAGGACTTAACAATCATATTTTAATAGCCAATGTGCTCTGTGGGGTGACATGTACCTTCACTGGGGGTTTGGTATACAGAAAGGGAAATACGCTACTGCAGAAAGGAAATGGTACTGATCCAGCTGAGCCAGTATGTGAGCTGCTTAAGCTTTGGCCGTTTATTTAACCTCTCTCTGTGGGCTTCCGCTTGTCTCTCCTACAGAATATCTAGTGACAAGGCACTGAGTACTCAATTCAATGCGCTGTGCCTAACATTTAGTATGTGCTCAAAAATATTAGTGTTCAGTAGGTCTCACAGTTCCTTCAAAGAAGTGAATGACCTTGGTCTTGTTTGAGCCAGATATTGAGTGCTTAGCATAGCTGTTGTCCACTCTGTCTCAGCATACAGTGACCTTTGAGACTCTTGGGGAGGCACAACAGGGAAAGAGCCTGGGCTCTGAAACGCCATGTAGAAGAGGTTTGCCTACTGACTGCTTTGGGCTAATACATAATGAGAAAGCTCCATTGTGTTAAGACCCTGAAGCTTTGGAGTTTGTTCCAGCAGCTGGCAGCGTGCTAAATGACTGATCTCCAACCTTAACAGATCACAGTTCCCTCGTGCACAAGCCAAAATGCTCAGGAGCGTGTTCTCTCTCTGGACCCTAGAGGTCAGCCCATGCACTTCTAAGCAGGCCTGTCTCTGTCATCAACAATCAGAACAAGAAAGGGACAAAACTATTTTACTACCTTCCATCCTTTGCCTTGATGCCTAGCAACTTCTAATGCCTCACACCAACAACGGTGTCACTGAGGAATGGTATTCTCAGTGCTCTAAGGCTATTTCAAGCATGAAGAAAACCATTCACAGAAAAGACCAGGGACATGAATGACAGAAGCAGAAGCTCCCATTACCTGCATCCTCACTGACAGTGAAAGCCGTGTTGCCCAGGGAGATGGTGGAGGCATCATTGGGGCCACTGATGAGCACCTTGGCTGCTGCCACCCTTCCGATGCGGGCATTGTCAGAAGCGTCAGCCAGGGCTATCTCAAACTCCTCCTCCTCTTCATACTCGCTGTCATCAATAAGCATGACATCACAGGTGGACACGGTGACACCAGGCCCAAATATCACACGACTCTCAGGAGAAATCCCTCTAGATTTAAAGTCAGAGCCTGACTCCAGAGCGTAGAGGCTACTTCCCATAGCTGACTTCGGGACCGTGTAGCAAACTGCAGATACAACACTACTCAAGTCTCCTGAAACACAAATGGCAAGAGAGCCAGAGCATCTGAGCCAGAGCTTCTCAAATTTCAGAATCGCTGCTAACTTAATGAGCTTGGCTCCCTCTCACCCATTCTATCACTGTTCTCTTCAAACTCTGACAGGAAACTTTCCTGAGTTGCAATTTCTTTCAAGTCTGTGATATAAACCGCTTGAGGATTTAATATACCCCAGATACTTCCTCAAATAACTTAAAATGGATTTTCTATTCTGTGAGTTTTGTGCTCTGTTAATTCACAGGACTCATTGCCTACCATCCAAGACCACAGCGGGTGGAAAGATAAGAGACATATTTGGCACTTTAAGTAGGAAAGTAATTGTGTCCTGAAGGTAGTACCATGAGTACAGTTCACTGCCTTTCTGAACACACTTCTGCACTTTAATTCCCCGAGAGAAGCAAGCTTGTTTAAAAAAAGGACAAAACAAAATAAAAACTTGCCTCTCTGTACAAATGACTTTACTTATTAGTGCTGCCACGTCCCTTGGTGATAACCTGCTCTGGGCCTGGCTTGTGGCCCCCTGCAATCAATGGGGCTTGCTGGTTTTCTGTGTGCTATTATCAAGGTTTTGTGCTGTCTCCAGTATCTGTTACATTAATTCCTGGTCAGCAGATTCAATAAAGAACCCTGACGTCATCATTTACTCTCATGCTGTGGTTTTGAATGGGAGCTTCATTTCTGTTTTAAAGCTTCCAAATTGCTCAACAATAAATCCTTAAAATATTTATTTTGATTTTCACCTTCTTTAAGAATTTCCCTTTATTTCTTACACTCAGTTTATTTCTTATCTGAGCTCTAGAAGCGACACTAGGTATGGGAAATCTTTAAGTGCATTTTCTGTCTTCTAAGAACTAAGGTTCTCATAAGTGTAACTTCCCTTCTTGACCATGGTTAGTAAATATTTTATGGATTGAGTGATTGATTAAGACTACTGAGTTCATGAATAATTTGCAAGGCTAAATATAGCAAGTCTTCTAGTCCAATTTAAGAATAAAGAGAGCTCTAACTCCCTGAAATAGGACAGGAGGCCTTTTGATAGTACTCACTGCAGGTCCAGTCATGACTTGGGTTGCTCTGTGGATTAAGTGAATCAATACATAGAACATACACATACTAGTTAATATAATACATGAGCATTCTTCACTTAAAAAGGGATTCCACGAATGTTAGCCATTATAGCTCCTTGTCACCTTTGACACCAACAGACCTTTTCTTTCAATAGGTGCAAATAGAAACCCAGCACTCTCGTTGACCCGGTACGTCTTCTTATCAAATTCTAAAGTGGGCTCGTCCTCAGTGTCATTGATAATGACCTTCGCCTGGGTGAACTCCCCTAAGAGGGCATATGCCGGCATACTGAGCTCCACAGTGAAACTTTCAATGTTTTCAAACACGTCATCATCATTAATGACAATGGTGCAGGACTTGGTGTCCTCTCGCTCATCAAACTGCACCTGTCACAAAGCAAATGGCAGGAGTTAAGCTGTGCCTCAGCATCCCCTGCCCAAGCGCAGAGGGCAGGGATCTGACTGAGGCAGGAGATCCTCTATCCCCACCTCCCTGGTACACTGCCTGCGGCACTGGTCACCTGGCTGTCCTTCATCTGTATGTTGGGGCTGACTCACTGTGTAGGATCATGAAAGTTAGAGACATTTCCAGGTGACTACAGGAAAACATGAAAACTTATTCAAATATCTTGTGTTGTTAGCTCATTCAGGACAGCAAAAGTTATCATTTGACAAAATAATTCCCCCTCAACTTAGGTCTAAGTTTAACTAGTTTAACTTTAGAGTTCTGGTTCTGTTACTACACGCTAGAAAAAGTTAGAAACTTTATGAACACTAGATTCTTCACCAGCTAAACAGCAATCCTAACTTTTACATTAGTATTTATCGGGAGGACTAAGGAACATAAAATGTAATAAAATTACTAAAATGTCCTAAACTATGAAAATATAAGCTATTATCATTATTAGGAGTATACTGCTTCTTATACAACTCAAATGGACTAAGTTTCACTGCAAGGAGTAATGCAGTTTGAATTCATATAATCACTTGAGCTAGTCACAATAATTTTATCTTTTATTTGACTAAATCCTTTACCATTAAAATGAACTACACCTTTAGTAAGAATGAATTTAGCTTGGTACAAGACAAAAAAAAAATTCTGCTTGCACACAACTGTGAATGCATAGGGATTTTGCTGGTTTTACCTTGTTTAAAATAAAAAAGAAGGAAAGAAGGAAGGAGAGAGAGAGGAAGTAGGCTTCAAATGAAGCCATGCAAAACTCGCCCATAACCGAAATTCAGAAAATGGGCAAACAAACGTAGATTGCACTTTGTGTAAATTGAGACGTCTAGCACAAGGGTAAAAAAAAAAAAAAAAAAAAAAAAAAAAAAAAAAAAAAAAAAAAAAAAAAAAAAAAAAAAAAAAAAAAAAAAAAAAAAAAAAAAAAAAAAAAAAAAAGCCATAAGCCTCTAGGGTCAAACAAATCTGAAAAATACACAATTTTAATTAAACAAAATTATTAGGCTATACCTAATCAGCCAATCAAATTAAGATTCTTATTAAGCTCTGTACTGTAAAACACAGCCAAGAATATGACCAGCAGTGATCTCTAAGATCTCGAACACACGGGGGCCCTTTGTCTTTTCCTGAAGCACACATGAATACGCTCTGCCTTGTCCTTTCATGCCAAGACTCTTTAGCGCAACTGGTCTTCTTAACTCTTCCCTTCCACAGGACACCTGATGTCTTTGATTGACCCAGCTCATTCCTGAACTCAGGAAAGGAGCATATCCCTTTTTCTTTACACAGATTTGTGTTGCCTCAAGAAATATAAAACTACTTTGAAAAACGTCAAATAAATACCAATTAAGTGCCAAGCATTAAGATAGGGCCCTTTGTCATAAAGCAGCTGATTTATTTCTCCTCTTTTCCTTTGTGCCCAGGGTCCTTTTTTTATTTTTAGACTGGGTCTTGCTCTGTAGTCCAAGCTGGTTCTGAACTCACTACGTAGCCCAGGCTGGTCTCCACTCACAGCAAACCTCCTGCCTCAGCCTCCTGATTACTGGGATTACAGGTGTGTGCCACCACGCCTGGTTTATGTGGTGCTGGGGAACTGAACTCCTGGCCTTGCACTTGCTAGGCAAGAGCTCTAACTGCTGTACCACTGCTCCAGCCCCAGTGTGCCTAGGGTCTTGCTTGTTCATGATGAATACAAACTCTGCATTGAGCTATACTCCCACCCTTCCATCTTTCTTTTTCTCATATTACCAGCCTCATGTTCAAAGCTATGTATGCACAGATAACCTGCAAATTTCCCTCTCTACCTCATATTTCTCTTCTTACCTCCTCCCCACTAACTAGAGCACCCAACCTATTGTTTTAAAGGCAACTCACACTCGTTGAGTCCAAGAAAAAAATCACAGCATCAAACCCTGTCAAATCAGATCTTCTTCCAGGTCCCTCCTTAGCAAGGGGCATCACCATCCAAGCCTTCCTCTGTTCCATTCTCTAATACACTTCTAAATCTTATCAGTTTTTACTAATCTGTCAAGTTTACCTACTTCTCTCCAACTGCTCTCTCTAATTGGATCTCACCCAGCCAATTCCCCAATGGTCTCCTTACCCAGCATCTTCCTTCCCCTTGGGAAAGGAAGGGGATGAAGCCAAAGCTGGAATGTGGAGTATTGCTGCCTGGGAGAACTCTTTTTGACATGAAGTGAAGTTTAAAGAATGAGAATCTAGACACCAACATGAACTTTGGCAATTAGTACTTCCCTGGGGCCTAGACAGACCATGAAGAACAAAGCACTATGGAAAGGGAACTTAGGAAAGTTACTTAAGGAAAGACGCTAATAAAAAGAAGAGGGGGAAGGTTCTATGGCTGCCCACAATCACTTCCCAGGTGTTGCTGCAGCCTGCCTGCCCAGCTGTCCAGGAACCTGAGGTCACCCCCTGACCTACCTGGCCGGCATACTCCACATAGTCCTGATGTCCAGGCTGCAGGCTGCCTCTGGAGCTGGAGCTGGCAGTGCCTTGCTCAGTGCGACACAGCACGATGGCGTACTGGTTTAGGTTGCCAGTTCTTTGCACCGTGACGCTGACAGATCCTGCCGTCTCACTGACGTTGTAGCTAGAAGCACACAGAAAGGCAGTCTCTGAAAATCTGTGCCACGACTGGGAAGGAAATACGTGTTCAGTACCTGTCCCTTCTGTTTGGTTACTGGTTAAGGCAGTTCAGAGAGGAGACAGTTTGGTTCCTTCAAGTAGCCACGTAAATTGAGGGAAAATGTTCACTGATGACAATCACAGCATCAAGTGAACCAAGATCCTGGAAGTACAGAATGTCATTTGCCCATCTTGTAAGAGAGCAGAGATTCCTCCTAGAAATGGGATAGTGCAAAGTCGACAGAAGCCACGATCCTCACATCTCAGAATATGGACGAATTGCTAGGTCCCTATCGTAGCACAGCAATCAGAACTGGCCAGTGGGTTTGGGGCTGGAGAGCTGCTTGGAAGGTGGTAATGGACAGAAACAACTCTTCAGGACATACAGAAGGGAGCCTAGGCAGAAGCAGAGGCCAAGATGTGAGAACTGAGAGTGACAAAGGTGTTCAAAGAAATGAAGCTTTGTGATAACAGGGAGATAGGATTACTTTAGCGTACATCTAGGGATTTGTATTGCTCTGCCAAATAAGAGGCCAACTATTCATGTGCTATTAATTCATAATAAGTACCTTGGTTTGGAAAGCCTCTTAGATCAGGTGGGAACTGGCTTTGTTCTCTATCACAGAGGACAGCCACTGGACCTAGGTTTGTGTCCCTGTGCCAAGTGGGTTTTAGGTAAGATGTCTATGAGAGGTCAGGTTTTATTTCCAGCTTTGGGGCCTAAGAGTCCATAAAATATTAGTGGTGGTCCAGAAAAAGGATGAATTTTACTATGTTTCATTTTGAAAGAGATACAATTAAGAGGCAACTAACAGCAAACAGCAAAACACTTCATATGTTAAATTCAACTCTAACTGTCCTGTAATTCTCCCTGTGTCTATACACTGAAGAGTCCACGCCTGGGACTGTTACTTGAGGACAGAAGCAAAAACTCTTGTGTGAAAAGCAGTAAGTGCAACGGTTAAGATCTCTGGGCTTACATCCTGGTGTGAACAATTTATTTAACCTTTACACTGTCTGTATTGCTTTACTGCTACGGAGCAAGAACACAATTCATTTCTTAATCACAAGTAAATAAAATGATACAAAAGGTATGATTAAAAAACACAGCAAATGCTTATGCCTTTTTTAATTAAAGGAAAAGATACGATACCATTAATTTCCTAATAATCCCCCTTGTTTCACACGTCTACCTCCTGTCCTCGTCACTTCCTGAAGCGGTTCGGGAAGTCCTGACTTGTGTCTTCAGTTGTGTCGGCACAGCTGCCTTGTCCAAAATACAGACCTCTGATGGCCACTTTGGCTTTGGGAAGGGCCAGAAGTTGCACAGTACCAGAACTAGTGAATCAGGTGGACGAGGACACACGATAATATATTTACAAGCTGCCTTTCCATTGGATGGAACCCAACAGTAGCAGCTGCTACAATTTCAATGATGAATCCTAAGTACAGTCACGGAAGACCTGCCTGAGAAAGTGGCAAGAATGGTGGGACAAGAGCGCGCTGAGCAAGAGGAAGTATTTTGAGGGGTGTTAGTGGCAATGTGTCTTTTATTGTAATAAGTTTTTAAAAATCACATATTCACCGTATATTTTGATCATACCTCATATGTCAAGCACGTAGCCCGGTACCTGGTGTCTTGTGCAGTCAATAAATATTTCATGCAATTATTAATTTTAGTATTATTATCACTGCCACCACTACCACCACCAGGTGACCAAAGCTGTCCCCAGGGTGTTATACCCTGATTTCTTCCACTTGTCTCATCTGTTTTTCAAGATCAAAAGCATAAAAACACCTGTACCTGGTATATTTAAAGCTGATGAGGGACCACTGGATATGGAAGACATTGTTGCCGACCACATTGGGTTTCCCGTCTTTCACCAGGAACTGGAAACTATCCATCATCTCACGGTTCCTGTCCTCACGCAACACATAACGAATCAACCCCAGATTCACGTCCTCTGTGAGAAACAAGAATTGCAATGACTCACTGAATTCCCTGTGAACTAGCCCAGAGATGTAACTTCAGGGATAAGCAGAAGTTATTTTTCCCAAGTACAGTAGTCTTTCCCCCTACCCTTGTACTAGGACCCAACCAACCCAGTGCCTTCACACTGAGCTCCATCCCCAGCCCAATTTTTTCCATTTAATTCAAGAGAGGGGCTCATTAAGTCATTACGTTGCCTAGGCTGGGCTCGAACTTGTAGTCTTCCTGTCTTAGATCCCAGCACATGCTGGGATTACAGGCCTGTGCCACCAGGTTTGTCAAAAAAAACATGGTTAGTCTTAAAAGCAAAGGTTTCTTCCAGATTTTAAAATTAAAATTTGTCACCTGGTAATGAAAAGCCTATCTTTTTTAGTTCCCTTTGCTGTTGTAAAATAAGAATCCCAGGGTCCTGACAAAAGGCATGTTAGTAACATCTGTGGAACACTGAAATGCAAATTCAGGAGTCTACCAAGAAAAGTTATTGGTCCCATCCTCTGTGTGTCTGGCCTCATACCTGTTCCTACTCCCCTCTAAAGAAGGTTCTTTGGAAAGTAAATGCTGATAAGAAAAAGCGAGGCTGGATTAAAACAATCCACACCCAAAGCAAGCTAGAAAGGTGTCAGAGAGTACACACCAGCACAGGCAGGAGGACACGGAGTGCCCATTTCAAGATGTACAGGAAACTAAATACAGAACTGTCTGATGTATGTATGTATGTATGTATGTATGTCAAGCAAGAAAATATTTCTGTTGAGCAAAATATATACATGTTGACTTTAATTTCTGAGCTGAAGATCGAAAAGATAAATTATAACCCTTAGATAAAAAATAAATCACATGGGATCACAGACTCTTCATAAAGTCTGGTTTGGGTTTGTTTTTAAAGAAAACAATGCAACACTCTACTTCCTTTCAGGAAACTGGGCCCAAACCTGGAGGTGGGAAGCATGGCAGAGATGAATTTTTTGATGCCATTCTTGAGCATAAAAGAAAAAATAAAATCAGCAGAAGAAAAATTTGTAAGTCAGATGATTGGGCACTCAAAGATCTACTTGCTTACAAATAGGTTACTTGAGCATAAGTAGCTGGGAGTGGCCTTGAGGAAAATAAGGGAGATGAGGCCAGAGACCTTAGAAGCTTTTTCCCCTTTCCAAGCTCCCTGTCCCCAGGCGCCCACCCTGGGTGAATCTGGCAGCTGCTTTGCCGGGCTGCAGCTTGTTCTCCACGTAGCCGTGCTGGGGGCCTGATGTGATCTCATAGACAAGCTTCGTGTCGTCCGTGTCGGGGTCCATGGTCAGCAGTTCCTTCTTGGTGATCAGGTTGGTTGCCTGGAATAGAAACCCATTAAATTTAATTCCTGACGTGGGAATTTAAGCAGGAACAAGACCCTCTGACTCAGATTTAATTCAGTTCAACAGTGATTTACTGAGTGCATTTACTGCACAGAAAGTGCTGTCAGGAGTGGAGAGGCTCTGAGGACAGAAACTACACCAGCCTCCGCTCTCCAGGCATCCACGCCCCGCTGGGAAGGGAAGGCTCATGACAAGGTCATAGTGGCAGGTGCTCTCTAATGGAGGCATTAGAAGAGGCCTCACATCTTCTTGGGAGAGGGAGACATCAACTCCATCTGGAGGTGAGCAAAGAGGATCTGAAGCAGCGGGATTCGAGTTTGGCCTGGAAAGAAGGTTGGGACTTTGAAAGAGAGACACAACACCGAGAAGATGGCTGTTTTATTATATTTTTCACAAGTCACTTGTTATGCTTGAAACTGAGCAGGACAGACATCCTGCACCCCACTGTGGCCCAAATATACTGGCTAGACTTTAATTCACTCACTCATTTATTCGACTCATATTTAGAAAAGTGAAAGTTCGAGAAAAGAGAGTGGTCAACAGTATTACATGCCAGTAGGTTTAGTTACGGAAGGACAGACAATTGATATTTTAAATTAGAAAAACACAGGATAAGGGAGACTTACTAACAGTTACTGCATTAGGGCAGGAGTAGGAAGTAGAAACTTAGTTGGAGGATGACAGAAAAAGGGTCATTCAGATATTGAGGAAAAAACTGAGTAGGGCTAAGAGGAAGTTGCACAAATTCTGTTCAGTTTATTTTATAAAGTCCAACCAGCTCAGTGGAACACAAAACCAGCTGATCATCTCCTGGGAGAGGACCATAGCCCCATCATGGGGGGTCCACCCACCAACACCAAAGGCAGCAGAAGGCAGCCCTAAGCTGACGTGAAGACTGGCATACCACCTCGGGCTGGCGTGTAGTGAGTAGGTGACACACCAGAACCATGAGGTTTGGGGAATTAATGAGTGTCCAAGTCCACCCCTTCTCCAGAGGCTCACCCCTTTCCTATCAGACTACTGCATCTCTTTCTATCCTGTCATAGAATTTAGAATTCACATATTTATAAAAAATGATACATTTTATGTCCTTTGAATTTTTTTTATGACAATAAGATTATTAAAAAAAAAGAGAGTGGGTGAAATGAGGGCTTTTATCTTGAAATGATTAATTTGTGAAGGAAAAGATGAAGAGAAAAATTCCTACAGTAGAATCCCTCTGAGGACATCCACATGCTAACGGGGTTATTCATCATCCAGAGCAGATAGTAAGTTTTGCAAAGTCCATTTTCTCCTTCTCCACTGAACTAAGTTATAGCGGAGCACCCACTGGCTGTGCTGGAGTCACAATTGGCCAGCCATGCCTGGGGACCATGTGACCAATTTCCCACCACTAGAAAGTGGGAGCAAGTGATGTTTTCTGTGCTTAACATGAGCTTCTTTGCCCTCTGCTTTTCTGTTTTTCCTTTTCCTTGATGGAATGTTGATGAATTTGTGAAAAAAATTTGGTGTCAACAGCAAACATCCAAAGATGGGAAACAGTAAGGTAGAAGGACCCTATCTCCACCTCGCATCACTCAGGTAGAGTCCCAGACTGAACTCTTATTTCTACCCTGTATGTGGAATAAATAAGTAAATAAACACCCATCTCATTTGACCCAGTGTATTTTGGGTGTATTTTTGTGAAACCATATACAATCTTAGCCAATTTTATATAATCTCAACTAATAAAGACCCTAACCAAACCTATAGAACTTAGAAATCTTAAAATCAGCTCACTTAGGGAGTGATAAAGAGGAGTTGAAATGGAGCTCTTGCTCCAAAGACACAGTCATAAATAAGGACTTAGCTCAATTTGGGCACATGGGACAGGCCTTACCTTGCCGTCCATATACTCCAGCCACTGGAGCCCCAGGTTAGTGACAATTCTAGGAGTGCCATCATCCACTGGGAGGATGTCCACTCGGAACTGCTGAGGTGCAGCTGTCATAACCTGCGAGGGAGACCAAAAAAGAAGACACGTCACTCAGAGATACCTGCGGCATATTGGATTGAGGACCTCCAGAGCTGGAACCCTTTTTTTTTGTTTTGAGACAGGGCCTTACTCTGTAATCCACTTACTATGTGGCCCAGGCTGCCCTTGAACTCACAACACTCCTCCTGCCTCAGCCTCCAGAGTGCTAGGTGCTTTATGGGCTCGTACCACCAGGCCCAGCTTAAGTGGTGCTGGGGAATCGCGCTTGCTGGGAAAGCACTTTACATGCTGAGCTATTCTTCCAGCCCCAAGAGCTGGGACCCTTGACCTCTGCTGAGATAACAGAGATAAAGAGCAGGCAAGTGCGCCCCATCACCCCTCATCACCAGGGTCAGAATCCTCAGGGAAAATGCTGCCAGGTGAGAAGCACCCAGACAGAGAAGAGAGAAGCATCGCTCTGGGCTGGAATCTCATCTGCTAGACAGATGGGTCTTCAGATTCCCCTGCCTCTTTTTCTTAGGGCTGTTTGCGGTGCTGAGGACCAAGCCCAGACCGCAAGCCTGCTCTACCACTGACCTACATGCCCGCCCTGATGCCTTTTTTAGCTGAGGTCAGTACTGCCCAAAGAAGAAGCAACAAAGTATTTCTCTTTCAATAATGATTAGTTAAAATTTTCACGACAGCCTGACAAAAATCACCATTAAATGTTTAATTATTATTAAAATGTTAGTGGCAAGGTCTCCAAGTAGGATTGTGCTAGATGTGAAAAAAGATTTCTACGGGAACAGTTTTTCTTCCTTCCTTTCCTGTTCCTATTTTCACTTGCCTATGTTGCTTCTTTGGAGGAAAAGCAATCTCTATGTGGATGAAGGGCAGAAGAATAAAATAACTGTGGGAACGTGGAGAAGAAGTTTATAATTTACAGACACACACACACACACACACACACACACACACACACACACACGAGAATCTGAACCAACACCCCATAGTTCCTGAGTGATGCAACAAGCGAGCACATAGGACAAGATGTGGCTGGCTTTTCCATCTCTTACAACAACATACCTCAAATTATTTTCATTTTTAAAATGACATGATTCCTTGGTGGAACAGGTCTTCTTATATTCACAAGAGGACAGCTATCTTGCTAATAAATCCTAAATTTGTTTTTTTTTTCTTTTGTCTTCTGAAAGTCAAACTAACTAGAGCAACTACAGTAGAAGACAAAAAAAAATACCAAAAACCAAAAACCAAAACCAAAACAAAACAAAACAAAACAAAAGGCCTGCCAGGCATTGCTGCAGCAGCCACTGGCACAGCACGGAATCCCAAGAGCACCTACCAGTCAGCTGAGAGTGACCTGTTTATCTCTCAAGGACACAGCAGGGTCTTTCAGAAAAATACCCATCCATCCTCAGCCCAGGAAAGGAACTCTGCAGGAGTGGAGTGGGCTCTCCTTCGTCCTAGCGGTGTGGTAGGGGTCGGCAAGCTGCTCACTAACACGTTCCTGAGTCAGTACAGATGCTCTTTCCTCAGAGGGGTCGTCATTCTGGGGAGGTGTGGGGCCCTGCAGGAAACCCGCTAAGGACTGTGGGAATGGGTAACAATGGTGAAGGCAGGAAGGGCAAAATCGTGAAGATTTTTCCAAACACCTTCACGTCAAGAAGGAGGAATGCTTTTACAAAGCAAAGCTTGCTCTCAGAAGAGAAGCATCTTCCTTGACAGCACAAGCTGGACTCAAAATGCCAGCAGTCACAGCAACAAATCATCTGATGTTCCCCATGTGTCAGGCAGAGGCTGAGTGCTTTATGTATGTATTAACCCCATTTTACAGACAGAGAAGCTGAGACTTAGGAAGTTTAAATGACTACCTAAGATCTCTGAGCCAGAATTTAAATCAATATATTTGGGACAAAAAGGCCATATCTTTAGGCACTGTTAGTTTTCAACTACTAGGAATCTTTGATTTCACTGAGAAGACTTAATCCAAAAAAGAGTAAGCCAATCTACAGCCACGCAGTATCAATGACAAGCTAGACAGAGGGAAAAACTCAAGAGTACGGAATGAGCAAAAGGAAAGGAGAATATAATAAAACACCATTATCATCTCTCTTAAGTACTCATTATTCACCAAGTATTAGCGCTTTCTGAGGACTGACTCATTGGGCAAGCCAACTGGACTTGGTAATTATTTTTATTTTTCCACACGCGTGCTGAGGACCTAGACTTGGTAATTATTACTGTGTCCATTTTACAATGAAAAACTGAGGCCTAGGGGAGGCTAGCAATTTGTCTAAGGCAATTTCTAATAAATTAATAGAGTAAGTTCTGCCAGATACAAACATCCACACCTGCCTCTGGTGTGCACTGTTACCGGACAATTCCTTCTCTGCTCTCTCTCTGCCCCTCACCTCTTTTCCCCCTTCTTGAATGATAAAGAAGGGGTTCGTCCCATCAGAAACAGTGAAGGTGAACCAGTCTCTGAGGGAGTTGCTGCCATCGTGGCTGTAGCTGATGCGGTTTTGGTAGATGTCTTCCATGGTGAAGGCGGAGGTGAGGCGGAAGTGCTCACCCCTGGTGGTCCTCTCAATGGTGCCGTGGCGTGGGGGCTGCACCACCGTAAAGGTGACTGAGTCCGCCTGTAAAGGAGGAAAAAACAGGGGGAAAAGTGTTCTTAATAGACCAGATGACTGAGTGGAGCCCAACAGCTGGGCGGGGAACAGAACCTAAAGGTATCTGTCAAACAAGGGCATAATCTTCTTTATAGTCATCAAAAACAAATATGCTAAAAATGCTACAGAGGGAAATTACCTTGATTGTTACAAGTGAACACACTGTGGTGCTTTCAGTTTTAACAACCACTCAAATCCGTTTCCTTTTGTTCACACTGAAAAGTCTGAATATATTCAATTAATTAATTTTGTGATACTGGGGATTCAAACATGGGCCTTTGCATGGAGCTACCTCCCCAACCTTTTTTTAAATTTTGAGACTAAGTGTCACCAAGTCACTAAGCTGTCCAGGCTGGGCTTAATCTTGTGATTGTCCCATCTTATGTTCCAGAATCCTGGAATCATTGGTGTATGCCACCACACTCAGCATGGAAGACTGAATTTTAAAAATCTCTATTTCCTCGGGGCCTCAGTTTCTCAAGTTGCTCATATCCTTCCTATTTTCTTTACTCTTCCAAACTCTTATGCATCAGAATAGAAGTTAATCTCTAGCTTCCAATTTCTCCTTCTAAGGTGATGTATAGAAGACAAAAAAAAAAAAAAAAAGAGGCTGAAAATCTTCCTTAAGACTTTCCAGTGGTTCCCCACCAACTTAGACTGAAATGCAAAGGTCTAACCTACATCAACAAGACCGCCTCTAACCTGCCTCAGGGTCTCTCTCCAGCCTCAGAAGTCTCTCCTCCTTGTTTACTGGGTTCCAGCCTCCAGCCTTTGAGTGAATCGAAGTATACCCAATCATGGAGTCTTTGCTCTTCTGGGTCCTGAGCCTCGGACTGAATACTTCCAGATAATCGCACAGCTTATTCTTTCTCTTCACAACATCTACTCAATATGGCTCCCGTGAAGAGGCCCTCCCTGACCACTTTGTCCAAGATAGCAATACCCACCAATTCCCTTACTCGCTTTACTTTTCTTCATAACACTTATACCCAGTCTGATCTGTTCTTTCTCCCTTTAGTGCCTTCTGCCCCACACAGAGGCTGTAAAGCCTGGGACATCATGTGTTTTGCTCACTGCTCTGCATTTAGTGCCTAGAGCAGAGTCGAGAAGCTAGGAAGGTATCAGTATCTGATGATAACTGAACACATGAAGGGATGAGAGGTAGCACAAAGGAGGGTACCCACAGCGCTAACTAGTCAGTGTGATGATGGACGTGTGCACAAGAGCTCAGTCACGTCCAGAGGCTGGGCATTCTGGAAGCTTCCGAGATAAGAGAGTAGGTGCCACAGCGCTGTACAGCCTCACCTTGGAGGAAGCTCAAACTGTGATGACTAAGTTTCCATGGGGAAGTCTGGATCAAGGAGATGGAATGGGAAAAAAAAAAAAAACCATGCATACCTACATAAAATCCTTGCTCACTTTAATGGAGAATAAAAAATGCATTGAGTAAAACGCCATCTACTTGGTTTTCCCTGAAACCCCCCCCACAAAACAAAACAAACAAAACCCTAGCATGTTAAGAGGATGGTCACATGTAACAAAGAGAGGGAATGAATGTGTTTAGGGTTTCAGGAAGGGTTTACAAGCAATCTGATCTCAAATGCATTAGTTTCTCTTCTCCAGAAGGCCATGATACCTTTTATTTGATCCTTCAAAGATGTCTGCCCTTGCCTCCTCACCATGCCCTACCCTCAGGATGCACAGCCAGCAAGCATTAGGTGCCACTTGGTCAGCCTCTCCCCTCAGCCAGAGAATGCGGGGAAGTGCTCTCACCTGTGTGTCCGCGTCCACTGCTTTGAGCTCAAACTCTGTGATGGTCTTGCGCACGCCCTCCTGCACCCGCATCCCCCAGCTCTGCACCACAGGCAGTGAATCGTCCACGCGATGAATAGTGATGTGGAAAGTCTGAGCCACCTAGGATGGCAAAAAGTGCAGCTGGGTCACCACCAAAAAATGGAAGCAGGCGCTCTCTCTGCCTTCTCTTTCACACCACGCCTGGCCAGCTTGATGAATCAGAAGCCCACGAGTGAGGACTCTGGGTCAGAAGTCCCGGTGGCCGCCAGAGGCTGCCTCTACTTGGCTGAGAGCAGAAAGAAAGGATGTGCTCACGGCACCAGCCTCTCTACCCGCTCCTTTCAGAGAAGACAGGAAAGAATCAACGCACACTCAAGGATTGGAACCCAGGTCCTCACCTACCTCAGTGACGCCATCAGACAGCACGAAGCTGAAGGCATCCGAATGCTTCTCAGCCTCACTCGAGTGGACATACTGAACACGTCGCGATGTCAGGTCAGCCTGTGTAAAGGCACTAATCTGGATACCTGGTGAAGGAGGAAGAGAGAAATGGGAAGAAGGATGGCACAAGGCTGGCCATGCTCTGAAGGCTGGAGCGACCACGTACTCTCAGCAGGGACAGTCCTTTGTATTTTCCATATGGCATTTATGGTCTGTCTTTGAAAACCTCGTGTTAAGTTGTTTGTGTATTTTTTTCCTCTACAACAGCATATGTTCTGTAGGGGTACATGTTAACTTTATTATGGAGGCTTCCACGGTGTGCCAAGCCAACAGCAGGTATGCATTAAATATTACTTTCCTTCTCTTGGGGCTGATGCATGCAGGGAAAATCTGTGAAAGGCACAGCCATTGCCTTATTCTCCAATTCCCTCTCTCATAAGTTTTACATCCCTTTATAACCTCAGAGTCCTTTCTCAAAATCTGTCTTGACTTTTAATATTGACAGATGGTTTAGTTTCTGAGCACCAGAGTACTAGGTCTAGGGCACAGGCAGCCCTGTTTCTGTGGCTGGTGAGCCGTCCCCTGGTCTCCGTAATTTAACTGGGTATCTTTCAAGGTCTTTTTTGACTCTCAAGTCTACGATCCTTGCTTTTCATACAGACAGCCAGTAACTAACTGTGTGTCTTCTAGACTTTAATAACCATTCTCTATCAAATTCCAAATGACCTAGGAAAACAGTAAACTTTCTTAACTTGATGTGGAAACAAAACATATTAAATCTTTTTACGGAGACATTTAAAAACAAATAAGAAACCAAAAGCATTTTGAAATAATGGTAAGATATCCCACAGATATTTAACATCTCTACGTTTTAAAATGTTTAGGAACATTTAGGAAAACGGCCCAGCATCCTTGTCTCTACCTTAGAGGGTTCCTACTCTGTCTCCATTCAAAACTGAAACACAATCACACTTCTGAGTTCTTTAGCACAAACGCCTTTCTCCTGATTTCAGGTATAAAAGAACCGTCCATTTAATTCAGTCCTTTATTTTGGTCCTGAAGTTCATTTGCTGCTTCCTGGGATTTGCTGCTTTTCGTTGCTGGTCCTGGCACAATCAATTTGAGTTTAAATTTGAGAGAGAGAGAGAGAGAGAGAGAGAGAGAGAGAGAGAGAGAGAGAGAGAGAGAGAGAGACTCTACTTTGACTGTTATTATTTAGAAATGGCATTAGCATTACTGCTTTATCTTTAAAAAGATAACAATCAAGAAGCTGCCAGGATTACATGTGCATCTCTCCTTATCATCTGAAATTTGTCATCCACGGCCTTCTGAATATTGGGGCATTAATTTTCTGATGAGGCGTTTCAAATTTCTGTGCTTGCCACATCAGTTTTTGACAGGCAAGAAATGCCACTATCTTACAGCTTTGTCTTGTGGCTCTGGATGGAAATTCACCCCATTTTTTTTTTTTAACAAATTTAACAACTTTAGACTGGCTGCACTGAGAAGTTTAAACCTCTTTCTCCCACTGTGAATAGATTCCCACAGTTCAATGGAACATATTTGCCCGGATTCTCACAATCAGCTGGTCACCTAAGTCAGTGTTCCCTTCCTGAGAGTCAGGGACATGGTGATTGATTAAGATTTTGCTTTCCTCTTGGAAAGGAGGCTCTAGGATCGATTTTTTTCTTTTGTAACGTTTTTACTGAAGTAAAACTGATATAGAATATTTACAGTGCACAATTCCATAAGTTTTTGCACACCAATGAAACTAACACCTCAATCAAAATAGTGAACATACTATCACTCCACAATTTTCCAACTACCGCTTCCCAGTCCTTCCAACCCCCCTTCCATTTCCCACCCTCTCCCTGTCCCAGAACAACCAATGAATAATTTCCATCACTATAGACCAGTTCTCCACACTCTCTCAAGGCTAGAATCTATACTACGTGCTACTTTTTGTTTGGTTTCTTTGCAATAATGTCTACTAAGGACACAAGTTTTCATTGCTCTTAGGTAAATCTCTAGGAGTGAAATGGCTACAACAGAGGCCACATGGATGCTTAGTTTTTAAAAAAACTGCCAGGCTGTCTTTTCAAATTGGTAGAACCAGTTCACACTTCACTAGGAGTGTGTGAGAGCTCCAGGCTTACTTAGTTTTAGAGGGATTTTCTGATTCCACCATCATGATTCGATGGAACTTTCCCAACGCAATATAACAGATATCACCTACCTGCTACTGGTATAAAAGCACTTTAGACTTGCTTATACATGGTGAATTTTATTTTTTAACAGCTCTGGAACATCAGTGTAGGCATGGTACCCCAATGACACAATGATAGAATGATTCAATTAAAAATCATGTGACTTCTCCAAGGTCACAAAGCTAACAGGAAGGCAATGCTAAGATTGGAACCCAGTCTTAGTCTAATGCCAAAGTTTACACCTGCTAGGAGTGCTACTTGTAAGAACCATCTAGGCAAGAATTTCTTAGATTTCACTCTTTAACTTTTTAACATATAAAAATACACAAACTGAAGAAAACATGAAAAGCAGAAGTCAGAAAGAAAAATGAAAATCACTCCCTTTCCTGTCACTGAAATATGAACATTGCAGTGCTGCCTCCTCTACAATATTTTACTGACTGGCCTCTTTGTTGTTTGAAATTTTGGCTTTAATGACGTTTAATGGGATTTAATTGATCCACATGCTCACATGCCAAAGGGTAACAAGATGCTGGAGCGCATGAGCCACAGGGAGCAGGATGTCTCTGGCGTCTTTGCTGATACGCAGCTAGACCAGTGCCTGGTACACGGCAGGTACCCAAACCACACTTGGAGAATGTACCTAGCTCGGCTACCATGTTATCTAAGCGGCTCTGTGGAGCAGACATTTTCCATTCCTATATATACTTTTTATTTTTAAAAATTTAGCCTTTGCATATCGAGTATTGGAAGATGTTAGCTCTACGCTTGCCAGCAAGATGATGTAGAAACACCACATTTCCCTACTGACTGTCACAGTAAGTTGCTGTTATTTGAAATACTGGAAGGCTTTTCATCCCTGAGGGTGTTTTCAGTCACCAATCTGCTGGCTAACCTATGTCTCCGGCAGCATTACAGAGACCCACATTAACCCTGTCAGTTTTCCAGTTTCCCCGGAAGGCCTGCATGTCAGAGAAAGCTCAGTCCAGGTCAAGGAAGGGGTATGGGTGAGAAGCATATCTGGAGAATCTTCCTTCTCATGTTGATAACGCGAGGTCATTACAGTGGGCTCTAAATCAATCCTTACAAGGGAAACACTATGTGGACATGAAGATGAGCACCACAAGACAAAGGAAGGTCAACAGATCCTTCCCTCACAGCCCTCAGAATAAGGCACTCCTGCCAAAACCTAGATCTGAAACTCTGACTTCTACAACCGTGAGAATGTCAGATTTTGTTGTCCAGTCTTCGGCACTGTGTTATGGCAGCCCTAGCAGACAAATATGCTTCTCCTCTCCGAAAAAGCCCACACTAACATGGACACCTTATGATGGTGAGTTTCACAAAACAGAGAACTTTGAATAAAAGCACACCATTGGGGAAGCATCACCTCCAGAGGGTCTCTCCTGAGCAACCCCACCTGTCTCAAGAGCAGACTTACTTACTCTCTGGGCTCCCACTGTCCCATCACATTGCTGTCATGGCTGCATAAACACATCTGCACAGCTCTGTTCCCATGTGCCCACTTCTAAATGTGTTTTCTTTTGTAGTACAATAGACACCCAATGAATGTTTGTCAAAGGGAGGAAGGGAGCTCTTGTAATATGATTTGGAACCATCTATGTAATTAACACCCAGCCTGTAGTCAGAATCTCCTGGGGATATGTTATAGTTTGAATATCCTTTGAGTATGTCCTCCCAAGGTCTGAGTTGGAAGCTTGGTCCACAATATGGTGGAGGTAAGAAGTGGTGGAACCTATTGGAGGTGGGGCCTAGTGGGAAGTGATTATGTTACTATGGGTACTACCCTTGGGGAGATTAATGTTGGGCTGGTGAAGGAAGTTAGTTTCTGAAAGAGTGGTTGTTATAAACCACTGGTCTTTAATTTCCTGCCTTTCCATGTGATCTCTCACACACATGCTTTTAATACACTGCCATCCACAATACTTTCACATAGCCAAAGCAATTCTCACAAAAAGTTGAACAGATGGGGCTGCCCAATCCTATAATTTAATTCTCCAGATTCTGATCTAATAAAACCTCTTTCTTTTAGAAGTACTATCCCCATGTATTTTGTCATAGGAACAGAAAGTAGGCTAATACAGAATGCTTTATAAAAGACACTCATGTCCAAGCCCCATCTTTCAAAGATTTTTATTTATAGTTCTGTGTAGGAGCTTAGCTCATACACACACACGCGCGCGCACACACACACACACACGCACACACACACACACACACACACACACACACACACACACACACTCATAACTTCCCTCAGTGGCAGTAATGTTCAGGCAGGACACAGAACCCCTGATGGAATAGAAACATAAAAAGAACAATAAAAAAATCAACTTTGGTTTCTTATTTCTTATAATTCTTCCTTTCTGTTCTATGTGAGTCACATAAAACACAGGAAGCTATAAAACACAGAGCTTTCTTTCTTTTTTTTTTTTTTTTTTACCTTATTTTATTCTTTGACACCTTTAAACCTGGAGCAGTTCAGCTACCCCAGGGTAGCTGAGAAAATGGTAGATGACAAGATCAAATATTTGATCTTATTTGATTTGTGCTGTGGCAGTCATGTAGGAAGTTGTGAATTCTGCAGTATTTTTTAATAAAGAAAATTGGAGGGATGAACTACTAAGAGAACTATTCACTATGTAACACTTTCTTATGGTGGTTCCTAAACCGTTTATTAAGCACAGTCAAAGCTAGCTAGCCACTGGTTGAGAGAAGCACCCTACTACAATTTTACCGTATTTGAGGGTACCATGTTGCAGACCAGTCCTCAGGAAGACATGGAACTGTAAGGAATGAGGAATCTGGATAGTGTGAGCCCAAATACACAATGGATCAATTTTCATCTACCCAGTAGCTCACATATCATAGGAGGGAGCTTGGTGCCCGGGATAGTCAGACTCACTGGGATGGCTCAGTCAAAGCCTAGGACATTACCCTGAAATCCGTATTTGGACTTCTCTCCTTTAACTGTGCACTCCTGAGTACACTGTTATCTATGTCAGCCTGTGGGCTCTCACGATGCTGCCTCTTCCTTCTGAAATTTAGTTCAGATAATATTATGGTTTACCAGGCAAAGTATGCACTTTCCTGAGGACTTTCAGGATTTACAAGACTATCTGCAAGACAGCTACGCTAAGGAACTGAAGTAGGCAAAGAGACGAGATGCTTCTTTGGAAGGTAGTTCACCTTGCTGATAGCTTTATCATAGTTCCTTCAAGAACTGAGAACTTGGAATCAAGTACAAACTAGAAGGTGGGAAAACTGGGAGCTGCAACTTGATAAGGTGGCTCTTAGCATTACGAGATGATTCCTCGTGAGGTTTCACAACAGTCAGAGGAACTAATGGCTTAGGATTTCCAGGCTCCTCAAGAGCAGAAGTCTTTTGGTGATTAGTATACAGGTGATGAAGGATTTCCTGTTTGTTGAGGATAGAACATTTGCCCGATTTTAAGATTTAAGATTTAAGATTTTAAGATTTAAGATTTAAGAGCCCCCTGAGGAGAACATGCACCTAGCCCCCAGAGTGTGAGAAAGACACACAGAGGTTCACCCCATGGTCCTGAGAAGGCAGAGAAGTATACCCTCTAACCCCTGATTGCCACAGGCTCTATGATGCTAAGCAGTGCTAACCACATTTTCCTCAATCAATGTCTCAAACAGGCTCAACAAGCATTGGTGACTCACACGTGGGATACCAGCCTTGGTGTTCTCAGTTACTATGTTCCTGTGACTCAGGAGCCAAACTCTGCTGTCCCTTCTAAACATGACACCCTCATCTTTGGCTCAGGGTTGGCTTCCAATGGCCTTGATAGGAAGAAGAGGCCATTTGGGACTACCTTATTTATTGATGTAAGGAGAAAGAGGTCATCTGGCTGCACATCAGCAGAAGACTTTTTAACAGGTCCTCAAATGCCTTAACAAATTCTGACACCTCACAAGGGATATCCTTGGTGTGGCCAAGAAGCCATATGTCACTTCAGCTGTGGAGAACTGTCTGTTGTATCGGCAAGGAGAGTTCAGCAGGAAGTGTCCCTGATGTATTTCAGAAATACCTACTACCTAGTCCTTCCTGAAGCACGTGGGATGGGAACGAAACCTGGAAGGTAGCGAGAGCTGTATGTTCACTGTCAAATGAATCTGTGCTGACAGCAACCTGCTCTATTGGGAATAAAATGAAAATCAAAAGAAGGATTCAGACTGAAGATCATAGAGTACTGTCTACTGTTTCTCATCAAGGGCACTATTATCCTTTCAGAAAGAATTATTATTTGGCTCAGGACTTTGCCTATTCATTGCAAAACAGGTAGCACCCCTACCTCCAGCCTTTGAATGCTGGTTTAGCCTCTACTATCCTTTCCCTCTGAGTCAGTGTGACAACTTGCACCCCAGGGATTGACGACCATATGTCCTCTACCTCAAAAGCTACTAGTATCCTAAAGATTTCTCAATTCTAATACTCTTCCTCCCTACATCAGATGTATGACTCCTGACAGTTGGGTAAGCAACTGGATGCCCAATTAGAGTTAATTTTTTGATCATACAAAAGCAACCTGAGTCCTCTTAGCAATGTATGTAAAAGAGAAATGGGCTCACTGGGTTTTTTTCCTTCCTACTGGTGGGAGGGAATAAGAGCTACCATGGTCACTTTGAGCCACTGAGACAAGACTCATGTTGAGAACCACTGAGCCACCTCGGACCCCTTGGCCACCTGCCTCTGTACTATTCTGTGAAATAAAATTAATTTCCAGTTTAAAACGTTGTATTCTGGAATCACTTTTTTCCTGCACCTCACTTTCTATCTTACTTATTACTATTCCTTATTCCAATTTCCCGTGAAAATGCAGACCTCTTAGGGTTAGGGGAGGAAGCCTGGCTGCAGGGAAGGGTCCTGTGCCCCAAATGACAGCATGCTGAGAAACAGATCCTGTGTTACCCTTACCTTTGGGTAGGAGGCTCATCTGTGCCCTGTATAGCTCACACAGCCATATGGCCACCCGCAGTTCCTCAGAGATTAGGGGTTTATACCCCTTTTCTAAGGAGGGCAATTCATTACAACTGGCTTACTAAGAGGGGCAACATGAGGGCAGTCCACCGCAGGGTAAGCTGGCAAGTATCACCAGTGCCTCCCGCACTAAGGGCTAGCGCTAATTCCAGGAGGCATCTGGCCACCATGCAGCTCAGCTTGGCGCTGAAGACACTGTCCTGGAGGAGCTCCCTGCTCTTGGGAAGAAAGGCCCACCCCAACCTTGGCTCGTGGCGGGCCACGCTTGCCCAGCGACACACACTTTCCTCCAAGCTGTGGCCCGAGACCTTGAGAGAGGGCGAAGAGTACTCCACAAAGGCAGACCTTTCACACTTACAGAGTTTATATTCATGGGAATGTCCTCACTCACAGGGCACAGGGTGTCTTGGTCACTTCCTCATTGCTGAGACACAGCACATGATGCGCTTAGAGGTGAAAAGGGTTATTTTAGTTCACTTCCAGAAGGTCTCAGTCTGCTCACGGGCAGCTGACAATGGCAGAAGGGTGCGGTAGAGGGCCTTGCGGGGGGAGCTGTTCATCCCATTGAGGCCAGAAGTCGGGAAAATCCTGGCAAGAGTATATCCTTCCAGGCCAAACCCTCAATGATCTGTCCCTTCCAATTAATCCACTCAATCCTTCTATCCTTCACATCTTTCAAGCACACGAAGCTTCGGGGGACATTCTAGATCCAATCTACAATACAGAGAAAGAGGATTCTAGCAGAATACAATGGAAAGGGCTCAGTATGCGGTTGGGACAAGGAAGGGACTGGAAGCCTGCCCTATTGGTAAGGGGGAGGGGCCTCAAGCAATTACTGGTATGTGGCTGGATCCTTGTATCTGATCTACTAAAGAGCTACCGGTGAGAGGCAGATTCAGAAAAACTGGCAGGGATGGGCAAGTACACGAATCAGGACGTTAAGCCTTTCAGGAAAGAGTTGGTAAATGAATGTCCCGGTAGTGGAACACCTCTCCACTGCAGGAGGAGGGAGGTGCATAATCCCAGCAGAGCTGGTTTGGTCTTGACAACTAGATTTTATAAGCCCAGGAAAGCCTGGGAGTTGTGGAAAAAAAAGAAAAAAAGACAAATTTGGAGCACAGCACACAGGACTCAACTTGGGTCAGAGGAGAGCAAGGGCTGGGACGCACCAGCAGGTGGGCACCTGAGCTTTTAAAACCCCATGACAGGCACCTGCAGTTACCTAACACAACAGCCCAGAGCCTGACCTTTCATCTCTGGAGAGATACAATCAGCAACCTGACAGGATTCTGGCAGAAGCAATTAGCTCATGAATTAGTTATCAAATATTTCATGCAGCCAAGGTCTAAGGGTGCTGATCTGCATATTTGCTCAGGAACTTTGGGACAAAATGGAAAAGGCCATCTGCTTTAATTTGCCGTAGGCATTTTGGCCAACCTACCTGTTCCTCTGCGTGCCCTCCTGCCATAAAACAGGTTGCACATTGTGTCTTCCATCATCACCCAGGATCCAGCAAGGTCTTTTCCCTCACCCCTTCCACCTTCCAAGGCTTGCCTCTCCCCATCCTCTCCTTATTCACCCTGATGTGACTTTTTTTGGCTTGTCTTGAACAGACCTGCTTGGCTGGGTCCACCTCAGGCTGTTTATACCTGCTGATCCCTCTGTCTGGAACTCTACTTCCTTATTCATAAGCTGGCTGGCACCCTCTCTTCAGCACCCAGTGTCATCTTATTATCAGGGAAGACTTCTTTCCATCCCTCCCTCAACCAACAAACACCCGTTGACTACTTGCTCCGTACCAGGTATTTTCCTCCCATTACCTTCGCCTTACTCTTCTCACTCAAGCATCTCCAGGTGATGTCTCACTACCTTCTAACTGGTCAAGTACAGACACTTCCTAACCACTGTCACTGCCTCCGTTTCCTTTCCCGTGGTTGACCCTGTGGGCACTATCTGATGAGGTTCATTGTCTTCCTTACTCAAAATATAGAAGACAGTCCCTTAAGTATAGATTCTTACCCAGCTTGGAAGACCCTCCATAAATCCCATCCACCCACAAGTCCTGTCTCCTACTATTTTCAGAATAGTTACTTCAGCTCAACTAGCCCACTCATCCTTTTTTGAACGTGCCTCTGTGCCAGTCCCATCTTTGTAAAGAACACAGTCCTGCCCAGATGTTTGTCTTACCGGTGTACTCTTCTACCAGGGGAGGACTCTTCCGTTTCTGAACTCCTACCACTCCAGGTTTGTACCTTCTCGTAACACCCGCAGTCTTCCCTGAGTGACAGTTCCCCACAGAGGTTCTGTATCTCCCTCAGTGGAGAACCCTAGATGGTGAGGATTTGATCTCATTTACCTTTGCTTCCTGAGCAGCAGCTTAACTAGAAGCAGAATGGTGCCCAGTACGCATGCTCACTCAGTATTTGTTGAATTGATTGTGTGTGCGTGTGTGTGTTTGTACTGGATATTGAATACAGGGCCTTGAGCATGCTAAGCATGTGTTTTCCCACTGAGCTAGATCCATCCTCTGAATTGAATTTTTAAGCACAGAACATTGCATTGCACCACATGCTCAGGGGACTGTAGAAGAAGAACAGAGTCCGTGTTTATACTAAAAATACTGAGTGTCTAGTTATGACACAGCTTGTTTTATGTATTCTCAAGGGGTTTCTGGGGATCAAATCCAGGAGCTCATACATTTACTCTGCTGCTGAGCTATACTTACAATCAAAATTATAATTTTTTGTTAACATCCACCAATACTTATTGAATATCTATTGTATGGTAAGCATAGTACAATGAAATATATAATGGTCAAAATTATAAAACAATAATGGAGGCAGATTCTAAATGTACATGTCCCTAACACTTACTAAGTCCTAATTTTTGGCTGAATGAAAACAAAAGATGCTAGACATACCTGGCGCCCCTGCATGCTCCAGGTGGCCCAGCTGGGGCTGTCGGGTGATTCTGTAAATCAGTTCTTCAGGATCACTGTCCTGGTCAGCGGCCGACAGCTGCAGAGTGGTGATTGTCTTCACAGAGTTTTCATCCAAGACCAGCCCTTTATTGGTAATGATGACAGGTGGGGCTCTGTCTTCTGAAAGTAGCAGAAGCAGTGATTCAAATGGGATCTTTTTAGCCTCTTTCCTTCACCAGTAGGCCTGGTGCCTAGAGGCAAGATCACGGGAATCCTCATGCCTGTCTCTAACAGGCCCCACTAAGGGGTCAGGGATACTGCAACAGAGGGGGACTGGCTTTCCAGCTCCATGCCAGCCTGGTGAAGGGACAGGCTCAGACACTAGTGTGAGCACAGTGTAGACTGTACACTTCAGAACTGCTAAAATATTTTTTATATGAGAGAACCCAACATCCTCTTACCTAAAACAGCAATGGAGAAGGACTGGTCAACCAAGCTGTTGCCTTCTCCATCAACCACGTCAAATTTAAAAGCAAAGTTCCCACCAGGCTCTCCTGTTCCATGACTGTATTCTATGTGCCCTATAAAAAAAAAAAAAAAAAACCAAAAAACACAGTGAAGTTTGCTACTAGTGCTTTGTGCTTTTATTTCTGAAGAAAGAGGTGAGACTTCAATTGTTACTCACACCAACGAATTAATTTACACCTTCCTCATTTTAATATCAGTTTGACAATTAAATCTAAAGTTGTCATTTTCTACCTTTCCTATTCCATCATCAGATTTCTCATACAAAGACCTCTTCATGACAAACTCCCGCCAAGTGACATTCTTACAGTTGAGGCATAGCCTTTTCGAAAGTTCTGGCTGAGACTTTAGCTGAGGTCTCACGAATAACCAGATCAGCATAACTGCTGTGTGTAGTGTGCACAGACCACACTCATACCATTTGGAGTGACCCTACTATATACCTGTGTCACCAGGCGAAAGGACCAGATCTGTAGGCCACACTCTCCCACAAATCTTTACTCTCATTTGCCCAATGCATGGAGCAGCATGGGCTACACCCAACAGACAAATGAACAAGCAAGCGGACAGACAAACTCCACGCAGAGGTCACAAGGACCTACGGAGAGAAGAGCAATGAACTGCATTTTGTGGGCCTCGGCCTCATTTATTTATGTGTATCCATCAACATAAATAGAACCAAACCTCTGGGAAAAGGTACCTGGGCCTTTCTTTCCACAAGGAGATGCAGAGGCTTGGAACTTGGGAATTAGTTTCCCTGTGCTCTTCTATTCACTTCAGTGAGGCACAGACACCTCAAATGAAGAGAGCTCAGCTGCTGTCAGTGTTAGGGGTCAGCACATGCCAGGACCACTGTGTCTGCTTCTCAGAGACTCTTTCTCCCCCTTAAAAGGGCCTGCATATCTTCCCCTAACTTTGGACTGTATTTTCCTACATAGTTCCTTTCCCTATGTACCCCGACCGCACTGTACAGCAACCATGTAGCATCTAACATTTATGCCTTTACGTTTCATCAGCATTTCCTGAAGGAGGTATGAGCTGTGTAATTTCCCCCAGGCAGCTCCGATTTATGCCCTTCCATTTTGCTTAGTTCATTAACTTGTGCTCTTTGGGGAGCTGAAAAGAGATATAAATTGCTCACCTAAGGAAGGCATAATTTTCACCTTAATCCATCCCAACTCAATGCTTTTTTGTTTTTTTCTCCTGCACAGAACTTTTAGCATCACAGCAAACTGAAATGACTCTGCACCCTCGATAGCAGTCCCCAGGTTCATCCCTGCTCTGTCAAGGCATGTACATATTTTTGGCCAAGAAAGGTAATTTTTTTTCTCTTTTTTCTTAAATGATATCAACAAAAAAGCCAGCCAAAGAGAAAAGAAAAAGCTAAAATTCAGCTCTTATTCAAACAGTTCACTGCCATCAGCTACCAGGCGTTTAACTTGCCCATTACTACCGCGGCCCCTTCCACGGAAGCCTGAGTGGGTGGAGAGAACCGGCTGACCTTGGTTGAGGTCAGCCTGGGTGAAACTTCGGATGGGGCCTTTAACGGAGATTTGCTCCAGGGTGTCAAGATTCACCATCTGCAGGCGCCCTGCCCCGGGGTCTTCCTTCATGAGGTACACAACCTGACGGTCATCTGAGTCAGTGTCGGTCACTTTCAAGTGCTGTTCTGTGATGCGTGCCACAGACCCTGAAAAGGCGTGGAAGAACAGGCCATTACCTGTTGTTTCCTCGAGTGGGATGGCAAATGAGTTTAGGAGATGGGTGGTTATATTATCACACACACGCTCTTCGGGCTTTGGTACTTCCCATTCTCAGTTTCCAGATCAACACATTTTATTATTTATTTATTTTTTTTTTTTCCTTGAGACAGGGTCTTATTCTGTAGTCCAGGCTGGTCCTGAACTCACTGTGCAGAAGAGGCTGGTCTCAAATACACAGCAGTCCTCCTGCCTCAGTCTCCTGAGTGCTGGGATTACAGACATGCTCTACCAAGGAAGGCCTGGTTTATGTGGGGAATTGAACCCAGGGCCTTGTATTTGTTAGGCCAGTGCTTTAACTGCTGAGCTACAACCCCGGTCCCTCCAGCTCAGTAAATTTTAATTTCTCTAAAGAAAAGTAGCTCCCTGCACTTAAATCTGACTCTTTTCTCTCTTCTTACACATTTTTTTATTCTCTCAGTATGCCTGTTTTGCTCAGTGGCCTACCAGTTAGTACCTGGAGCTATACAGTCACTCCTACCTCCACAATGCACATTACTTTTAAATCTATGATACAATCTGCTTGGATTGTTTAGTTTACTTACTGCCTTAAGGATCACCAAGCCAGAAAATGCAACTTTAAATAAACGCATAAGCGTATCTCACTCAGATGGACTGGTCAGGATTAGCATTTCTCAACACAGGATACAGTCTGTTTTAAATTTAAATTTCTTTTTAATTACAGAATTATTGCAAATTCTCGAGAAAAATCTCAAACAATCTAGAAATATGGCAAGAAAATTTTCTTCAGCATCAGTTTTTCAATTCTACCATCCATCACTGGAATTATTTTTTATTTCTTCTAGAACATTTATTGTACTTTATTGTCTGGCAGCCACTGTTCTAAGCACTGTGGATATAATTTCTGTCTTCTGGAGCGTGCATTGCGGTTGTCAATGGTTTGAATTATATTTTTACAATGTGCTGAAACAAATATACAGATATAAATGCACATACACCATAAGTCTTTTTAAAAAACATAAATATGATTATGCAGTCATCAGTAGCTTGCATTTTATCCCCACATAAACCTTCCTTGTTAGTAAATGTAGATCTGTTCTATTATTTTTGATAACTGCAGTTTTCTATGACACAGACATAAATATACTACCAAAATAATATTATCAATTATTCTCCAGCTGATAGAAATTTAGATGATTTCCAATTTGTCATTATTATAAACACTATTACAGTAATCATTTTTGTATATGTTACTTTATGTACTATTATTATTATTGAGGCAGCTATGATAAAGAAGAATTGTACAGTCCAAGGGCAATTCCACTTAAAGTGTACACATACAGTGAAAATTTTCCCGAAACAAATCTCTGTATCAGTTTTCAACTATAAGCTGAGTAAGTTCAGGGGAGCTATAATATAGTTAAAATATAGTTAAAGATAATGAATTGTTGACCTGGAATTTGCCTATTTAGGTTATATAAGAAATTGTGGATTCAGGATCCTTCCTTTTCCGTATGTGACAAGGGAACGCCCTCCTCTTTCTTGCTTTGCTGCTATTGGCCCCCAGGCTCTATGCTTACATCCTTTTCCCCTTCTGAATCACCCACCTCTGTCTTTTGTGCTAACCTTCCCCATCATGGACACACATGCTAGGAGGAACTAGCAGGTCATGGAGTCACACAGACAGAATCATCTATACCGTACTAGATTTGTAAGCCTCAGTTTAGGTGACAGGATAAAGTGAGTCTCACGAGCAGGGTGGCCTACTGCCCAAGTGCTGGAGCTAGGGTAGGGTACTCCTCTTCTCAGAGCCATGACTTTGCCTCCAGCCCAGCCATTTTCTATGTAAAAAACAGTAAATTCTAGTAAAGTAGATCCTAGTCATTCCTGTGTTGCACATCCTGGAGTGGCAATCCTCTGATGGCCTTGAACATCCCTGCATGTTCTTGCCTGGGGAAGCCAAGAATCCACGACCTGCCACTCTAGCCACGTCATCTCTCAGTGAGCAACCTCGAGGGGTGAGGCAACGTGTTCGTCCACGACAAAGACTGACTTGCTTACTGCTTGCTATAATGTGGAAGGCTCTCCCCAAGCTCCATGTTCCCATTCTGTGGCGCAAGCCTCAGCAGTGTCCACACCCCTCTGTGGGCCCTCCGTATCACCCCACAGGATTCAGAGAACAGAGGGAATGAATGCAAGCTTGTGGTTGCCAAGTGCAACAGAAAACTTTGCTTCTGATGCAGGAGTATTTTGTCTTCTGCCACCAACCATGAAACAGAGAGAAACCAGCCTATTAGCTTATGAAGTTCTATCCTTAAGAGTGGACTTTCGGAAAACTCAAATTTTCAAATAATGTTCTACCACGTATTTTTAATACAATATCCATGTGAAACTAGCACAGAAACAAAAATATGCTAGAAGGATGCAGACTCCAGGAAAAGGCCCATTTTCTATTTAACTCCCCACTTGCAGCTGAGCCCAAGACTAATTCTTCTCACTTGCCCTTCAATGTTGCTAAAACATGACAAAATTGTGAAGTTAGATGCTAAAATATCTTATGAACTAATCCTCAGTTATCTGCATCATATCTTTTAATACACAGTGGCTTTCCAACTGCACCTACATGCTTTTTTTTCTTTCTAAAATGAGCATCTTGAAAATTCTGCTGTACTTTTTCTTACTTTTAAGAGGTGAGGTGAACGGATATCTGTACTACCTTTGGAAACCTAGATAATGCTAGTAGCAGTTGGATAAATTAAGATTTTTGAGGACCCCGAAAATATTACAAACTCTTCATAATTATTTTTTTCAAATTCACAGAGGCATCTGTTCCAAAGGAATTTGGAGCTTCATGCTTGTCACATGTAAGTCTTAGTATTCCTAAAACAAAAGTTCTCCAGAACTGCGGTCTTCCTAATTATATGGAATGGCTATTTTAAGAGAAAGAGCACCAAGGTACTGCGCACTGGCCAAAGGAGAAATGCGAGAAGCATCACAGCCAGTGTGGTACCTGCTGAGAGCTGCAGGCCTCGGTTTACAGCCACGTGGGGAGAGTCCCTCGGGGGCAGTTCTATGTAGATCTCCATCCTCCCTGTGTCCACATGGAGCCCATCAGTGACAGAGAACCGGAAGTCATCCACTGCTACACCAGAGTTACCAGGCATATATCCGATCAGCCCGCCGAGGACATCCTGGTAGGTGAAGGAGGAGCCTTGGGCTAAAATGGTTCCATTTTCCAGAGGCTCTGAAGCAGTAAGTCTCAGGACTAGATGACCTGAGGAAGAAGGACAGAAAAACAGAAACAGCGGTAGAATGTACACGGCACTCAAACGGTGTCTGGGCTTGCCACCTTGGGCGAGGCTGTGGGCAGTCTACCACAGAGGCTCTGGGGGTCAACAATTCAGCACTTTATATGTAAGTACAGGTGCTGCCCTGTGGCTTCGTCTATAAATAAAGACGACAAAGTCCTATGTTTTCTGGTTAAACATCTCTTAAGGAGACACAGATAAATGTGGCGATGTAGTGGCACAGAAATCCCATTGCCCTCCGTGAATTCAAACTCACTTTATTATCTAAACTTGATCTTTTCCTTCTGCAAAGTGAAAATTGCTCTCTCCACTTATGGCCTTTCTCTTTAGGCATGTGGAGTGGGACATAGGAATATGCTTTAAATTTATTTAAATTCAGAAAGACACTAAGCATTTTTACAGGGAAGCATATTTCATTTTCAAGGGTCATGTACTTCAGTGGGACAATTAAAGCGCTTCATTAAAGAAAGTGAAAATGAACAAAAGCAAATTAAAATGGAATGACCAACAGCCCCCTGTGTTATCCCCGCCCCCAACCCTTCTTAGCCATAGCTTCATCTTCTAAAGCCCAGGAAGTATTAGGATGGATTAAGACACACCACTTGGGTTTCGGAGCTTCAGCTGGTAACTGAGAAATGGCATTTAGAAGGAAGTGGGTAGAAGAGCCCAACATGGCTCTTATTTCTAGCTTACAAAAAAAGCTCTCTGCAAAAGGAACAGGCTCACAGAGACATCTTGCACAGGAAGGGGGCATGAGATGGGCCAAGGTTACCAAACAATGGTTCCTACCCTGGGAAGGAAATTTGCAAAGGCTAAGGCCTGTGTTTTGCTTGAGGTTACAAAGAAAAGCAAGAAAACAGCTGAAATTAAATTTCAGAAATACCAATTACCTAGGATTTGGGCTTTTGAAATAATCAGTGTCTACTGTGACCTTACACAGTATTAGCTAGCTGTGAATTTGATTACACCTTGGCACAAAGAACGGACTACACATACGGAAGGCAGAGGAATAACCCACTAAAATCTCTGAATTCATTCTAATAAGCCACCAGGCACCTCAATTAAGAAGCTTGGCGCAGCAGTTTGTGTCCTACCGTGGTCAGGCTTTTTTGTCAATACAAAAATCAGCTCATTATCTGGGGTGTCCAGGTCTTGCAGGTTCAAAGAAGAATTGCTTATCGCCACTCCCGAGCTCAGCCGTACGCCAAGGGGCCTCAAGGTCATCCGGGGACGCTCGTCATTCCTTCTCTGATTAGAACATAAAGCATTTGGTCTCACACAGACATCAGTTTAGGAAAGAAAAAGCTCATTATCCAGAGAGTGGGTTATTGTTGCTGCCTGAAACTTCACTATCAAAACAGTATGTATGCGCTGCTCCCTTTACTGCCTAATTAATTAGTTTAAAAAGAGAAACAAAAGAGACACACATAAACAAAATGTCCCTTTGAAAAGAAGCTGATGGGTATTCTACAAGAAAAGATTTCTAATATGTCACCTTTCATGGGGACAATGACCATATGGACACATGATTTGAGAAGTGCAAGTGTGGGATCTAAGGGCACACTTGTTGAGTTTAGAACTGTCCTAAAGAATCCTGAGCATTTCACAGAACCTGTAGAAAAACACCATATTTGAAAGAATGTATTTCTAAAACTGAGTCCCAGCCCTCTCACTACCACTGTTCCTTAAGGCTGGCAGAGGCTCCATACAGTTTCTTTTTCCCAAGGCAAAGGATGTTATTTTGAGGTTTTCCCACCCTTTCTCTCCTTCTCTCCCTCCCTTTCTTTCCCCCCCTAACTGCACTCCAGAGGTCAAGCAACACTGTGCTTATTCAAGTAAAAATGAAGGATCAAGGCTCATGTTTCTTTGATTTTATAATTAAATAAAAAATTAAAATACAAGGAAAGGCAAGTATTCATGTAAAGCCACATACAATAATTTCAGAGAAAATACAAGCATATATCGGTTTGCATCTAAATACAGGTAAGGACTTCTGGCTTCTCATGCGTTACATGAGACTTTTCCTGGAGAGACATGAGCACCAATGTCTCTTCACCCTAACATAGGGCATGGCAGACAGGTCAAAACAACAGCACCAAAGTCCAGTCTGGGGAACCACTGAGGTTTATTGGGGTTACTTATAGGAATATATAGATGAGGGGTTTCCTGCAGAAGCAAAGATAAGACACTACCTAAAAAAAATCACCCACGGGTGACTTATAAGGCAACCGTACTACTGGAAAGCCCGCCTCAGCACTGGCAATTCTCACTAACTGTTTTTATACAGACTGAATAAATTTTACTCTGAAATGAAAATTCAAACTCAGACCTTCCCCAAATGACAACCTTAATTCTGCAAGTTTTCTGAAAGTAAGGTCAGCATTATATTTTAAAATTGATCTTTAAAACTGAAGGTCAAATCCAGCATTCTCTGCTTTGGAGGACATATAAAGAAAGCCATCTAATGGTGAGATATTATGTGGTCAACGGATCAGCATTTGCTACTTCCAAAGTCTTTACCTCAATAGTGATATTGATGCTGTGAATTTCTGAACGGCTGGTCCCATCACTCACATAAAAACTAAAAATATCATGGGTTGGTTCGATGCTTTCATGAACACTCTGAAAGTAGTAAATGTAGTTTTCCAGGATGTCTTGAATAGGAAATGATGCCTCGAGGTCACTGGTAGCGCCAGGGCCAAAACGATCACCTGCACAAACATCAGGGGAGGACTTAAACTGGACACATCATTTCTGCTTACTAGGCTGAACTCCAGCAAATAAGACATTATTTTCCTTCCATATGAGATCAAAATATGCTTGAGAACAAAGCTAGGAGAGTGGGAAAGGCATAAGACCAGGACCTGGAAGACCTCAGTCAGATGGAGTTTCCCCAAGACTCATCCGTAAAGGGCAACGCCTACCGTGTTGTGTCCCCCGGTAAGCAGATGAGATGACACAAAAACGCACTGAAGAGTGGTTTTCTTTCGTGTAGAAGAGAATCAGTGGTTGTTTTGTTAGGACTTTTT
Source organism: Ctenodactylus gundi (assembly GCA_004027205.1). NCBI lineage: Eukaryota > Metazoa > Chordata > Mammalia > Rodentia > Ctenodactylidae > Ctenodactylus > Ctenodactylus gundi. Next base: position 37,039 of record PVKB01000572.1, read on the forward strand.
AAATAACACTTATTCTTTTATATTTTTCTTAAGTCTTGGAGCAAACAATAATGCAATAGCCAAGATTCTACCACAAACTCTAGCCAGTTTCTAAACCATTCAATCAAGCACATGCCAAAGAATAACACACTCTCCCTATATTTTATCTAAGAAACCTCTCCCCCAGCATGTTCTCGTTGGACTTCCCAGTTGGAGCCCAGCCCAAGGGATGGGCTACCAGGGCTACTGTGATGCCTGGAACCAACCAGGGACTATGGCGCTCAGGTAAAATTCAGGTTATTTTCAGAGCTTAGGTACTACTACAATTGGATAAGGGTCCCTCAAAGGCCACGTAGTTACAGGTTGGTATCCATTTGTGGTGTTTCTGGAAGGTGGTGAGGCCCAGTGGGAGGTCTTCCGGTCACAGGGGACATATCCTTTAAAAGGATATCAGGGCCCCACCCTTCCCTTCCCTTCCCTGTACTGTGTCCTGACCATGAGGTGAGGAGCTCTGCCTCACCACATATTTCCTGCCATGAAATGGTGTCTTACCACCAGCCCAAAGCCGATGGCTAGCTGACTATGGGTGGGAACTTCTGAACCCATGAAGTAAAGAAGCTTTGTCTTATAGGCTAATTTATTTTGGGTATTATTATTTTTTCCAGGAAGCTGACTGGCATAGATGCCATTCAGCTACTGAGATGCCCAGGTACCACTCAGAGCCCCTCAGAAAGTGCTGGCTCCGGCTTATTCTTCTCATCCCAACCCCTAATACTAGAGGCCAAGGGGAAGAATAAGCAACGTCTAAATGATGGATGTCTTATCTTTCTCTTGATTCCAACCTGAGTCCTTCTAAGTAATTGGTTTTAAATTGTTACAACAATTTCCTCCCTGAGAAGGGAGAAAAGGTAACTCTGTGCCTTCAGACATTTCCAGGATATATATATCAAGAAAGAAAAGTGAGGCTGGCAGATGTGACAGCAACAGAGCTTTCCCCTTCTTTCTTCACGATTCTTTGCAAATATCAGATCATAAATAAGAAGGCCATTAACTTTCTGAATTACAGACAGTGCCATGTTTGTTGTCATCCAAACAGAAAGACTAGGAATGAAAAGGTTTTTTTTTTTCCCCAACATATTTGAAAGAATAGCTCAAGACATTTTTCCCACTTCAGTGACATGAATTTTCCCTTACTCCTCCTACTGGCTCCTGTGGATATCAGGAGCACAGAGAGGTCTAAGTGGCCAGTGACTCAGTAATCCCTAGGACACATGGTTTAAAATTTTCCATGAAGAACTGTTAAAATTGCTTCCAATTTTTTCCCCTTCTTCCTCCACTGATCACTATAAATAGGGGAAATGTGGCTCAAAAATTCTCTAAGTAAATGATGTATATAGATACAATGTTTTTTAATCACTAGAAAATTAGCTACTTAACACATCATTCTATATCTGAGGTTTTAAGCACCAATATTTTCAAACTTTAAAACTATTTTTGAGGTAAATTATTCTTATTCTATCCTCCTTAAGCAGAATCTACTCTGCACAAATCAAACAGTCCTTGAAGTGTGCAGGCTACCCTTACTGCCACCTATTTCAGCACTGCCCTGGAACCTAGCGACGCCTTCAGAGGCAGGAGAGGCAGGTCCTGGTCCATCTTTGTCAGTACCAAATGAATTCAGATCCCACACCACTAGATTTCACATGCAACACACTAATCACTTTCATTGCTTGATACTGATTGGTAAGACAGAAGAGCTTTTTCTTCTCATAGTTTCCAAGATATTCTGATTAAGACGCTGAGTCTGAATCTACACCAAAAGACTCCGCCCCACACAAAGGCAAAATGCCATTCCCGTGGAGCTGAGGCTGATGGTCCTGGGACAAGAATTTGGCCCCCACGATGGCCTCTTTCTTACTTCAGGTTCGCTACTGCGGAGCAGTGACTCTCTAGGTGGGATGCTTGGGCTAGCAGCCATGGTGACACTAACTTCCTACAAGAGGAGCTCCTGAGTTGCTCCCTGGGAAACAATTCTCACAAGTCCTCCAGGGGGTTCTTTTGCACATTATGTCTAAGAAACACTTCCAGACTTCTGGGCCAGTGAGCTACTGCAGATGTGGCATATCCATCCTCTTCTGTGCATTCTAGGAGGCTCGATAAGGAAGGAAACCCGGGAAGAGGGGGCAGGGGCCATTATCTTTTCACAATTTCTCTGCTTATGCTTGCTCTTGCCTCTGCAAGACACACCATCTTCCCTCTGCCACAGTGACTCCTACTAACCCTCAATCTCAGTGCTCCATATTCTCTCTCAGTGTGTTGCCTCTGTCCCTGTCCTGCTGTTTGTCATTCATTGTAGTTTATCTATTCTGTCTTCACATCCTTTGTATCAAACAAACATTTGTTGACGCAAACCTAATTCAGTGAGAAACAAGACTGATCACACCCATTAAAAGGCAGATAAGGAAAAGAGGACAGACTTTTGATAGGAAAACATGACCTCTGTAAATGAGTTTCCAGTCACCAGGCTCAGGTCCCAGGCACCATGCTGGCCACAGACACCTGCAGGCAATGGCCTCTTTGTAGGAGCAGCCAGTTGCACACCAATTAGAGCCAAGTGCTGGCTCTCAGGAATCTCACTGCAGAGGCTGCCACACAGCAACCTGCTAGGAGCTGTCTCAACTGCCCGGCACAGCAGGTCTCTAGGGACCCGCAGACAATGCCTGCCTTTCAGCATCTCCTCCCCTGTGATAACCACCAGTGGGTCCCCGGCAGAGGGGAGGCAGGGAGTGATGTGGGGCTCCACACTCCCACAAGGAGCTAATACATATGCTAGGGTTCAGCTAACCCTTGGCTGTTTCTCAGTACAAGGACGGGGATTTTTTCCTTTCTCAGCCTTCAATTCTGAATGTAATCACTGAGCACTTCCACCCCGTGCCAGCACATCAAATCGTGACACTGCTTTGGTTTTACCATAGCATTTATTCATGTCCTCTAATATTTTACTCGGTTGTCTCATTGATTAGGTCTTATTACACCACGACCCGAAGCACTGTGAAAGTGGGGCTTTCATCTCTGTTGTTTACTGATGTATTGTGGTACTTAAAATGCACATGACATAGAAAATGGCCAGTTAATTTTTGTCCAACGAATGGAAGCTTCCTTCCTCTCACTTGTTTGAAACGGTTCCATTCTCCTTTAATTCTGCATTTCCAAGATGTAATCACAATATCAGCCTTTCCTCCACCCTCCATTTTTTCCAGATTCTAAACAAGTCTATAGCAAAACTACAGCTGTTACCTGTCCCTGTGTTCTCAATGCAGCCATACTTGGGCAGAGCACTTAGTTTAATGATGCTGTCGCCTTGGAGGTTGTCATGTTCATCAGTGGCAAAGAAATGGTGAAATGACAGTGGGGTTCTCCCTCCCTCTTCAACCTAAGGAAGAAAAGAATGCGGAGTCCTTGGGGGTTGTGCATGACTGCAGTAAAAAGGAACTGCAGGAAAAGCACGGCCAGCACCAATCCCACCTGCGTGAGGAGGTGGGTTCTCCACGGCTGAGACAAGGAACGTGTATGCCACCCAAGCCTGGCTATTTTCAGATAAGATGACTCCTGCACCTCCCTTCAAGGGTGAGCTTCATTCCATGACGGATCTGGCTCTAAAGCCCTCCGGCCCATTCCAATCAGCCACCTTGGCACAGCTGCGGGACAGGGAGCGGCCTATCTGCAGCATCAATATTCAAAGTCCACTCCCAGAGAAGGGCAGCCCTGGTCCTCCTGCGGATCCCACGAGGGCAACTAGCTCATAGGTATTCTTGTCTGGAGTAAGAGTCTCCTTTGTTCCCTTATGTTATATATTTATATGTTTGTAGGAAGAAAAGACTCCCCATATCTGAAAGTGAATGCTTATCTTTATGTCAAAGAAGAAAAATAAATCTGTGTAAGTGCAAGCAGTTGCTCAAACTTACTTTTTCCTTCAGGCCTTATTTTATATGCTCTCTCTGCAGCCTGTTTTTCGCTGACCTGCTGGAAACGGTCAAGCCATTTTACTCTGAACAACTCTTGGCTAACTGTAGGGAGACCTATAAATTATAAATTATAAAGTGGGACTCTGGGAGTGAGGATGGTCTAAGTGGCTTTTCCAAGGTGTGGAAATGAAAAAAAGGTGGGAGTGCAGGAATATAAGGACCATTTCAAAACAATTCAGTTTTATAAATTTTTAACTGGTTGACCAAATCAGTAAAAATTCCTGAGGTTTTGGCATTATTTATGTACACAGAGCAGAAAGAAGACAATGAGCTAACTTTTATAGCACCCCTACTGTGCACCAGCTACTGTGCAAAGGGGGATTCCTACTACTTTATGAAGCATCAGAGAAATCCTTTCGTAGTAGGAATAGCAATATTGTAAAGACGAGGAAACTGAGGCTAAGAAAGATTAGGTTTTTGGACCCAATTCACTCAGTTGCTAAGTGACAGAAGTGGCATCTACACTCATGTCTGAATGACTTCAGTGCTGAAGATACACCACACGCCACTCTTCTCCCAAGGATCTGTTCATACCGTTCATGGTGGCAGCTACCAGCATGATTCAGAAAGTGACTAGGGAAGGACAGAGTTTAGATGCTGCCTACACTAGTCTGTAAATTCCTCCAAGATGAATTCTACTTCTGTTTTAATCCCAGTACTATGATGTCCATGGTACCCTGTGCATACATATTTGCTGACTAACTAATGTGGATATAACTATTTTATCTTCTCCATATAATTATTTTCATACTTATTGAAAACTGCATAATTGAAAGGCTGGCATATCTTGTTACAATCATCTAGACAGTTCGGGGGGAAAATGTGGCTGTCAATTTTGGCAAAAACAAAAAAAAATCATTTATTTATATCACTAAGGACTCCAACTTTCTGTAGCACTCACTTCAACTGATCTGAGAGTTTTTACCGTGATAAGGTCAGCAAAAGCAATGACAGGGGGTGGATTCTCCACGGGAGTGATCAGGATGGTAAATATCTGATTATCCAGGTGGTTGTGGTCCATGTCAGAGACAGAGAAATGGAAGCTATCGGTCACTGGGTGTCCATCTGTCTTGAACAAAGCTGAGTACCTGCAAAGGCCAAAGAAGAATCAAAAGAAAAAGTCTTGTTGACAGGCTGGGTAAGATGATTTTTTTATACACTTAGAAATGGAGTAGTATATTCTTTAAAGTAGTATATTCTTTGAAGGAATTATAGGCAGGTGCTCAAATATCTTAATGTAATTTTCAAAAACTTCATTAAATAATACAAAGTGATTACATACCTAATGTTCATGTTGTTGATGTCCTCCATTGTGAAGTTGGAAACCTCTGAGAGTTCCTCCACCTCAGATCCAGACGCTCTGAAGAGAACACCATGCATGGGCTGAGAACTTAGTTGAATCCAGATCTCTGGGTCGGAGGAAGAATCATCCTAATCAGGCAAATATGAATCAGGACACGAATACACACTTGCAGGGATAGACACTTCCGGTAGCTACATATCTACAGGCAATTCCTTCCCTGCTAATGGCAAGAGTCCCTTTATTTGTCATAAAACTATGACATTTCCACTATTTATGCCTCCTAAAGTGCCTCTTTGGTAATATCCTCATCCAAGAGTAGTTTGGACTAAGAAAATGTACTTTAGGTATGGGAATAAAACACAGAGATGCCCTACCAACACCATGAGAACTATACATGATTTTGTTTTCATTGTACATGTCTAGTGAAGGACGAAATGTGGTCACCTCTTAGTCACCTGTCTACAAACACAGATGGAGGCTTCTTTTGCTTTCTAAGAATGGTCTGTATTTTAGAAACAGGCAAAATTCCATTGTTACATGTAACAGAATGTACAATGATAAAATTCTTTGCTAGAAAAATGGAAGCTCTTTTAAGCTTAGCCAACGACTCACTTTTAGTGACACTGAACACAATATTCATACATTTAATATTCAACATGATAAATTTTACTTTAACAGAAGAGGAAGTCTTAGACATTTCATTTTATCAGGACTGAATCTACAGATGCTTAATCCCCAAAAGACATAATCTTAACAAAGATTCCACTTGCACTGTTAATTGAGAAATAAAATTGGCTTTCTGTGTTTCTATATAGACAATATCTGAACATCTTAATGAACAACTTCCTCTTTCTCTAAGAATATTTTTGGAAATATCTACAAAATAGGCAATATCTCCTTGGACCGTTTTTCTGGGTTATTCTTCCTTTCTCCAGAAGTTAGCTGTAAAAATGGGGAAGTCTATATTTTATCACAGCAATAATAAAAATAAATGTTGCATGACTACCTTTACTTTCCAAATGCATATTTTTACATCAATGCTGAACTTTCAGGTGAGGGATAAGACCAGGATCACAAGCAGAGAAATCTGGTGGACCAAAGGCAGCAGGTTTCAGCCCAATGTCACTTCTATCCCCAGGGCCCGTTTTATGGTAGCTGTTGTGGGCCTCAGTACAAGATCACAGCACTTTCTAACATCCCTGACACTAGCAAGAAAAGAAACTAAAATCCACTGAAGCTGCAAAACTTTAGAGAAATTTCCTAAATTTATACTTTTAAAATGTTTCTACTTCTCTACATGAGTTATCAGATACAATACACAGCCTTCCAAAAGTTGACTTTTTAACATTAGTAAGAGTTCTTGCTGAGTGAGAACTTCCGAAACCCTGTCCAGGGATATCAGAGATGAGGTCAAACCACAGAGGCAGAGCTCCTGGCTCTTGATTAGTAGGAAGAGCTTCCAAGTTCCACACTGGCAAATTGGGCAAAGAAATGCTTATTTCATGTCAGGGACACTGTATTATGCTTTCATTTTCAAGTGACTTATGGGATTGAAAAAGAAAATTGGCCAGATTTATTTTTTCTTAGAAGTGCTTTGTCATAGTAATTTTTAAAAAACTTGCTATTTTTTGGTAACTAAGGTACCAAGGGCACACCAAAATAAAAATATATGTGTTGTTCTTGGTAATTTTTCTGCTCAAAGATCCTCAGATTTCTTTGTATTTAAACATCCAAGAGCTGCCACCATCATGAGGACCAGAATGCAGTAATGACTCACACTCACTTATGGGCTACTCCTTTATCTCACCCCTGGGCCTCCTCTTACCCTGAAACCTGATGCATATTTCTGGAATTTCTAAACATAACTTGATACATTACTGCAAATTGTATTTTTAAGTCTTTTTTTTTTTTTTACTTAAAAAATGGAATTAGACTTAACTCTAGTGAGATATTTTTTTTATCCACGATCAGACCCCTAAAATCCATCCCTGCTGCTGTGTGTAAGCATAATCCATGTGTTGTGAGGCTCTCTAATGATCCGCTGAGTAGACATGTTATCTGCTATTCTGCTGGTGAGCATTTGGTGTGTATGATTATTTTTACTACTGCAAATGGTACCGCTGTGAACATGCTCTGCAGTTCAGGCTGGTCCTGAGCTTACTAGGTAGCCCAGGCAGGCCTAGAACTCACAACAATCCTCCTGCCTGTTTTCCAAGTGCTGGGATCGCAGACGTGCACCACTATGCCCAGCTATTGTGTGGTGCTGGGGGGAAACAAATCTGGGGTCTTGTGCTTCACGGCAAAGGCTCTAATCATCGAGCTATGACCCCAGCACTACTGTGGTCATTCTTACAAGCGTAAAAGTCTCTCTTGGAAGGAGTTTAAGAGTGGGGTGGAAGATAAATGACTGTTCATTCTTATGATACCAAATTCCTTTCCAAGGTTGTTTCAGTTTATATTCCCACTAATAAGCGATTCTCCGTAGATCCATTTCCTTTCTAATATTTGGTAAAAAGTGGCATATGGTCTTAACTTGCTTTCTTTGATTACTAAAAAACTGAACATCCTTCACATGGTTATTGAATATATAGATCACCTGTGAATTTCCTATTCATATTTCTTGCTCATTTTTCCACTGAATGTTGGTTTCTTCTCGATCTGCCAGAGTACTTTATATTTTTTATTGTACATGTCGCAAATATCCTTTACTACTTTTTAATTTAGCTGTTTTCTGCCTCTATGGTATGTTTTCAGGAACAAGTTTAATTTTAATATAGTCAAAGTTTCCAAACTTTATTTTTACTTAAGAAATCCTTCTCTTTCCCAATATAATAAAAACATTCACCTGCATACTACAAGGAATTGTTAAAGTTTACTTCTGACATTAAAGTACCTGGCCTGGAGTTAATACATTTGTAAGTATGAAATGTGTTAATGAATTCCTTTTTACCCTATGAATACCCATTCTGTGCAGCTTCATGTTATAGTAGTAGTACTGTCTTACTATCTCTGTTTCACATTAGAATTCCATGTGTGGGCCTATTTCTAAAATATCAAATATATTTTTGTGCCACACTGTCTTAAATACTGTCCCTTTATAACAAATTTGATATGGTAGGGCAAGTCTAGATGCCCTCTTAACTTTGTTTTTCTAAATTGTTGCTCTTTCCTATAGTTTCAGAATCAGCTTATCTATTGGGCTTTTGAGTAGGAATGATTGAACTGAAGACCACTATTTGGGAGGATTGATATATTTTTTACATTACATGTTTCTATTCATGAATATGGCATATTTCTTCATTTATTTAGCAATTTTAAGATATATGTCAATTTTCTGCTATAATTTTTTTCCTGCAGAAGTATTGTCTGTTTCTTTAAAGATTTAATCCAAAGAATATGATTTTTAATGCGATTTTTAAAAATATATTTTTAGTTATATTTATGACATTTTCCTTATGTACAGCAATGCTGCAGCTGTTTGCTGATCTTCTATCTGGCCTCGGGAACTTTCCTTTCATTTTTAATGCTTTGTTAAGACAGTCTCTCGGATTTCCCACATAGTTAGTTAAAGCATTATCGTTTCCAGAAGTTACATATTTTTTGTTAATACTGACTGTCGAATGTACGATAAATATATTTTTATGTTATAATAATTTAAATTTCTGGAAGGGTGCACAGAAATGCTGTTAGCTTTTTGAAATTCGTCTCAAGTTTCTAATAGTACAGATGAGAAAATCAAGACCTAAGGTATTTACATAACTTTCCAAGTATCACTACATTATAAATGGTGAGCTTGAATTACAACTCACCAGTTCAACTCCAAAACAGATACTATCTTGTGGTTTGGATCCGGAGTATCTTCCAAAGCTTCATGTACCTCTGAACACTGTCTTAGTTACCTATTCATTGCTATGACCAGAATACCTGACACCCACCATTTAAGGGAGGGAAGATTTATTCAGTTTACAGTTTCAGAAGGAGTCACACCGTTCGTCCATGGGTAGCCACCAACAGCGGAAGCACAAGGCTGAGGCTGGGCTGCTCATCCCACTGCAGATAGAAACCCACTAAAGCAAGAGCCAAGTGAGTCTGGACACTCCTGAAAGGCCAGAACTTTCCCCAGAAGAAGCTGTAATGATGTTTCTTTTTCCTTCCTTTACTTAGTCCCTGTGGCCAGTTGGGACCCCCAATCCAACTGGGGTGGGGTTCCCTCCCTCAGTTTCTGGAGCACAGGTCAACAGCAAACACCTACCTGAAAGCTCTGCCCCAGATACCCCCCCAATATGAACAAGCTGACACAATCTTTCTATGTCAAGCTCCAGGCATCCTCCCCTTCCAGTCAGGCCCTGTCTCCTAAGAGCACACAGTTATCCCACCACATCCAAACGCCTGAGGCTTTGGTGGGATATTCCAGATCCAAACCACAGCAGATACTGTGTGGGCCTAGCTGCAGGGGCAGATGCTCAAACCTTGCCCTGGAGTGGTGTGTGCTGGTTCTGCCCTTTCTCCCTGACTTGGCTATATTCTACCATGCTGTGAGAAGCACCCACCGTGTGATTCCATCATTTCTAGCTGTTCCCTAGTTAAGGGACTCTGACCTTCTAAAACTGAGCTAAAATATATCTTTCCCCCCTCAAGTTGTAGATACCAGGTATTCTGTCCAAGCAACCAAACAGTAACTAAGACACTATGCCTCCCCGACTTGTTTATTGTTTATTTGCAATAAATAGCAAATTGTGTCTATTAAGCAACTGCTAAGAGGCAAATCACAGAAAATTCCTTTTATGCCTTTTGTCTCTGGTAACATCATAGCATTCCTTTCTGCTACCAATATCTTAATTAAGGACAGGCTCCCTGGTTCTCCTTATATGCTGCCTCATTTATGAAGAGCATTTCACAGGGTTTTCTTAAGCTTCTGAAAGTGTACTAAGAACTAACCAGCATTTCTGACATTTTTTTCCCTGACACTTAACATATAAAATTCTTTCACAGTCTTAAGAGAAATAACCTAGCTAAGTCTTTAAGAATGTTTCAGCAGGCTAGAGGTTTTTTCTTTTTTCTTTCTTTTTTTTTTTTTTTTGAGTCTTTCTACGCTGGTAGGTAAATTCACATTCAACCAAATTTGAAAAGACATGCTAAGTTGCCAATATGAACTTTCTTTTTGACGTGCAGCTTATAATACGCAGTTAATGGGCAGGAACTGCTCCTGCAGTGATACTTGGGTATGTCAAAATCTTTTCTTCAAGCCTTGGTGATCAATTGATTAAATATGAATTCATACATTTTTATGAATTCATGAATTTTATAAGACTCAAAAGACCATACCATATGATAGAAATCACCTGTCAATTAAAAACAAAATAATGCTATTTTGAAATGACGGTAGAAGAGTAAAGTTTAAATTTAGTTTCCTATCCTTTAAGAAAGGACAATTTAGGGGGCAAATCTGTGCAAAAGCAACTGTTCTCAGGTCAATATTTTATCTAACAGGCTATCAGTCAGGACTAGAATTTATAATAAGATTCTTTAGCTCGGAGAAGGGACACTTAAAACTGTTTAGTGCTCCAAATAAAAACAAAAACAAAAGAAACGAAAGCTGGTGTCATTCACTAAAATTTTAAGATTAGTAAAGAAAAATTCAACTCTGAGAAAGATTAGCATTCAGATAACTAATTCTTCTTTCACGACATTACAGAAGCTATCCATTACGTGCACATGGTGAATGCATAGCTAGTCATAGCATACATAAATGCAGTATAAAATTAATTATCCTTGTTATTCTTAACTCCAGAAGTAGAATCAAAGAAAGAAAATGAATTTAAATACCAGGATCACTAAGTGGGTTAGGACTAAATTGGGGGAAACCCTCCAGGATCCGTGATTTTTCCACTAGTCCTCCAATGATACTCCTCTTGGGGCAGGAGACGGAGGATGAGGCAGTGATCTTGCCTAGAAAACCAGCAGAGAGACCCTGGAAATCAGTTGCCTCTGGTCTGTCTAGAAGGATGTGGTGAAATGCTGGTCAGAAGCAGGTTTTCTTCCAGGGTGCCAGGAAATACTATTATTTATTAGTCATTGACCAGATAATTCTTCCAAAATGTTCTTTTTAAAAATCCCCATTACAAATGCTATGGATGGCACTTCAACAACGGGAATCGGGCTCTTCTGCCATCGGCACTATTTCCTGCTGACAATCATCCACCCCTAAACATTCTTGTGTAGTCACTAATCTGCTCCTGAGGCATTAGGTGAAGCCAGGATACAGTGTGACTCCTCCTAAGAGTAGAACTGTAGGCAAGTTGATGAAAAAGTTCCTCATAAGGCTGTATACCTGCAGCCACAAAGATTCAGCCATGATGTGGCTTTCTATTCAGTGAGATAAGAAGATGCAGTAGAAGCCAGGAATGGTGGTATGGGTATCTCAACACTATAGGAAGCGGAGGCAGGAGAACTGCAAGTTCAAGCCCAGCCTGTGGCACAACTTAGTGACTTAGGGGAACTCTGTGTCACTACTATTAAAAAAAAATGGGCTAAACCCGTAGCTGATTGCAGAGGTCCTGGACTCCATCCCTCAGTACCACATAAAGAAGATGCCCTGGAGAACAAGAGCAGAACACACCAGGACTCACCACATAAGCCAGGTGTGATCTAGTAATCGTGGCTGTGCTTTGACTAGCAACAGTAATGCTGAGAGAGGCATCGGCAGCCAGGCGGGGTGCCGTGTTCCGTGACAGGGCCACCTCCACTCTCACTTCTGTTGTTGTCACCATGAGGCCGTCTGTGACGGAGATCTCCAAGCTGTCTTCTGGAGCAGAGGAACCATCGTGTATATATTGCAGAGCATTTCTCTCAATGTCATCATATGTGAAAGTGTCACCTTCCAAGAACAAAACAAATTACAAAACCAATTACCTTTGGGAATAATGCCTTTCATTTACACAGCACCTTTGTTCTTGGGATTTCAAAACACATGTAGAATCACAGCACTGGAAGTCATCAACTAGCCAGTGCAGCTGCCTACTCACTCTCACATTCCCTTTACACCTCCCTGAAGTGAGAGCCCCCCAAGGACAGAGGTCATTTTACAAGGTGGCTAGTTCTGCTGAAGACAGCTTTGTTTTTAAGGTTCTCAATCCTATTGTGCTAAATCTGCCTCTGTAAGATCCATTCAGCATGACTATGTCTAGGAAAATAGCGAGCCTCTGTTACTTCTGAGGGTCCTTCAGAATCTAATATCAATACTGGAAAATTTTTGAAAAACTTACAAGTCTTTATTTAGTAGAGCTATAAGGGTTTTTTTTAAAATTAAAAGCTGAAAATATACTTGAAGTTAGAAACTCTAATCATAATACAATAGATAAATGTATAAAGAAAAGTTTCAGGTTCACATCAGTTGGGGGGAAATAGGATTAAATACAATTTAAAATGCATATTTCAAACTGTAGGATTTCATTAGAACTTTACTGTTTTGCTTTTCTCAGTTATAGAGACTGAAACGAGGGCCAAGCACATGCTGGCCAAGCTCCCTCAGCCAGGCTACACATCCATCCTCTAAAATCTTTAATATATAAATCTTCTCCAACTTGTTTGGTCATAGAGTCCTTTTTATGTGCCATAGGCCCTAATGACTCCATAAAACATTGCTGAGGAATTATTTTTCATGGATATTATTTTCAACCCTTTTTTCTATTGGATTATTGTCTCTAATAATTAGCATTACATACTGAGACTGAAGAATTCCCTGTTGACATTATGTTACTTTGTTTTTCTAGTGCTAGTGGCACTGCTCCTTAAAAAAATGTAATGACACTTTTTACAAGCGTTTTTACATCTTTTATATGAATTATACAAATATAGGTTAAATGAAGTATCAAAGAGACATGACAATGACTATTATGCCTGTGAAGTAGTGCCCTGGAATATTACAACGGTATTTCTTTTGTTCAATAAATTTTTAAAAGTCACCTTTCTGATTTCCAAATGCCAATATTGGTGGTTCTTCAAAATTCAGCCTGCCTTCAAGGGCATATATTTGTCCCAGCAGAGACATTTAGAAGAATACATTGCTATATCTCTGAAAGGAACCATATCAAAGCTTAAGAAAGTAAAGACTGTTGGAATAACATACGGCATTATGAGGTGACTCCTTTGGAAGGGACGATATTCACTTAGATATATAAGGCTGACTGCTAAAATTTTTAGATCTCATGTGTTCTTTGTACTTTCCTGTACTTCCAAAACAATATGAACTTTTTATAATCAGAAAAACCCCACAATGAATATTTTCAAAAGCCAGTGTTATTTCCACTTACCACACTGTTTCAAAGCTTAGATAATACTTCAAAAATATATTCCCTTTTTAATGGAGGAAGAGACATGTTGCTAACATTTTGACAGTCACAGTGGGAAAAACATGGTGAAGACTCACATACTAAATTAAGACAGACAAATTAATATCCATGGCAGCTGATCCTTCGTATTATGGAATCTTAAACTCAAGTTTTGTAATTTGAGGAAGCAGCTTCCCAGTTTTCAGTGTGAGGCGTACGACTGGGTATGAACTGACAGATGAACATGTCTCTGGTACCTAGGTCCATGAACCAAACACAAAAGGAATCTCTCCTCATAGTTTATCCTGTGAAAATACTTCCTGTCTCCTCTGAGACACGTGGAACAATTGTAGAGCCAAACATTGCCCTCAGGCAGTCAAGGCCAAATGTGTAGCTACCTGCAGCCATGGCCTGTTGGAACTCAGCAGTGTACTTAAAAAGCACACCATGCTGTGGAGGTCTCCGAAGCTCAAAGAAGAGTTCTTCAGGGACTGTCTGGGTATCTCTTACTACCAACTGCAGGCCTGCAACCAGAACAATAAAGCATGTTAAGACAGAAGGGCCACGGGGATGACTGTGTGCTCTGTAGACCTGAGAGCCACAGGCCAAGCTGGAAGCCAGATTATGGGTAATGTGTGATCCAAAAGTACTGTATGATTTCAATCAAGCACAAAAAATGAAAACTGATAGTACAGTCAACTCACAAATTTCAAGTAGGCGCTTCTAAAAGTTCACTTATACATAGATGTCAATTCAAAACCCTTTTTCCCTTACATATAAATGAGAGCAGGCATTGGGAAAGGCCATATGTAGGTCAGTCCTGATCAGCCGGGCTAGGTTTTCCTTCAGAAAATATTCTCAAGAGCCATTCCTGCTCTTCACTGTTCCTGCCCATTACAGTGTCAACCTAGTGTGTCCCCCTAAAGTCTCATGTGTTTGGAAGGTGATTGGGTCATGGGAGCACTATGCTGATAGGTCGGTTAATCCATTGTACTGTTAGAAAGTGCAGCCTTCCTGGAGGGATGTGTTACTAGGGGTGTGACCCGAAGGGCACATTCCTCTCCCTAGCTTTCCCCTTCTCTCTCTGCTTCCTGGCCACTAGGCAGTAGACAGCTCTTCTCCATCAGGCTCTCCCATTACGTCCTTTTTGTCTCGGAGCCAGATGATTATGAGCTGGATCCTTTAAAAACCACAAGCCCAAATAACTTCTCCTTTAAGTTGTGTCAAGTACTTCATCCTAGCGATGGGAGAGGAATCAGGCACTTCGCTTAGTTTCTTTAAACTACCAAAAAAAAAAATCTAAAAATTAGTGATGGCTATTGTGGCCATCATGAAAGTGAAGGACGGAGTAGAATGCTCATTCGTTGTTGTATATAGGGTTTGTTTACAAGTTTGAAGACAGTTATTTTTTGGCCAAAACTCACTTGTTGAAACTGAATAATTAATTTTTAGGACAAAATCCACATGTAGATACTATATATAAGAATCTATAGAGTATAGCTGGCAATAACCACAATGCACACTGCTTACCAGTAAAATGTCCTTGGCAAAAGAATAAATGACTAAAGAGTATGCATGCTAGGAAGAAAAGAAAATCACGTGCACAAAACCCGGGCCAACCGCCACTATTCCTAAGTTCTGAAGGCTACTACAGCCCATCACTTCCCCGGTTCCTCTGCACTTTCTAAACAGAACACAAGAGCAGACATCGAAACATGCTCCTACGTGTTCCTCTCTGCGCCGCTACATTATATTTTAGTGACAACAACAAATCAAGTTCCTGGAGCTGGGAAATAAATCCTGTGTTGCACTCCCTCACAAGCAGTGTGGCCTCGGAAGGGCTCATTTCATTCTCTCTGAGCTGCTTCTATCTGCATAAGAAGAGGCCAGAAGAAGGATTTAGGTGGGAATGCTCACAGCCTCTGGAAAAGCAACCACCCAGAGCTTCAAGAGGGACAGCTGCTGACATACTGTCATCCCGTCACCCCGGTTGCAGTTCTTACCTATAAATGTGCGACCTCCAGGGCTGACCTCTAGCAGGGGAGCTATGACCTGGAATGCTGGTGGTTGCTGATCAGTGGGAAGTAAGTGAATGGTGAGGACCATCTCTGGGCTTGTGTGCTCTCCGTCGGAAACTAGAGGGAATAAACACACATATGCAAAGTGAAATCAACTCGAGTATAGTCATCTGAAGGCATTTCCATAAATAAACAGGAATCCAAAATGTTCACCCAGAACCTTATTAGGTTGGTGGATTAGTTGACAACTGATGGGCCTTAAGCATGTGATTGGATCACAGGGATTCTAACTTCATCAACTGGATGAATCTACTAATGACTTCATAGCTTAGTGGACTTCTTAGGAGGTACAGCCTAACTGGATGTGGCAGGACACTGGGGTGAACTTTTAAGGGGTATATCCTGTCTCCACCCCGCCCTCTCTGACTCTGGTTCTTTCCATCTCTTTGCTTCCTGGTTACCTTGAGGTAGGCAGCTTACTTCTATCATACTCTTTTGCTATGATACTTGTGCCTCACCACAGGCCTAATGCAATGGAGCCAGCTGATCATGGACTAAACCCCTGAAACCGTGAGTCGACATAAATCTTTCCTCCTCTAACCTGTGTATGACTAATATTTTGTCCCCGATGACTAATACACATAGCCAGAAGCTTTATTTAGATTACCTTAACACTTTGAAGAGATGCTAACAGGTGGGAAATAGTAAGCAAGTGAGTTAGATACTGGGAGCTAGTCTAGCAAGGCTTTTTCTATGGATAAGAAAACAACAAAGGGCCATAAGAATAAAGCCATTCTAAGCAAGTACTTTGCAACAAGGTGATTTTAATAAATGGTACTGGAAAGCGGTATGAAGTGTGTGCTTTTAAATGCTGCTGGTAGAGGTTTTTACTCTTGAAAATGCTTTCAGATTCAATTCACTCCTTTGGTATTTCAGAAAGAATATTTCTTTCAAGAACTCTCTTTTGGAAATGATGTCTCTGTTTCAGTAAAAAAGAATTTTTGAAAGGACAAAAAATACTCATATAAATTCTTTACAGGATATTTGGGTGGAAATAAGCAGATCTATTTTCACCTAGTCATTATGCACCATGCCATTAAATAGAAGCTGCTTTTGTAAACAAAACAGTGACCTTAAGATTTGCTTCCCTGGATTTCTCACATCCCAGTGAACACCACCTCCTAAGGGGAAGGAAGACACAGTTGCTCGACCCTTGACTCTTAGTCCAGCTGTCTTCTGCCTCAGCATGTTTCTCAAAAGCCTGGTCTGGAGGAACACTGACCCCACTGGCTCCTCACTGTGTTTACGTACAGTATCTAAGAAAACTGTACTGCTGCTTTAGATATGGGACATACTTGCAACAAGTGGGTTAGTTATGAGAGACTGGTTTCCTTCCTCACTTTCTTCTTGACTGAGTAGTAAATCAGTAGGTAGATGATCTCTTCCTTGAGCAAAGCAAAGCAAAGCTCAGTGACTCCTGGTAGTGAGTCTACTCAAGTTTCAGAACGGACTCATCCTTGAGTCAGGTCTAAAAGATACAACTAGTTTTATAGGGTACCCTCGATGTCCTAGAGGAGTCCAGATAACAGCTCATTGGAAGGAGGATAGGATCCATGCAAGAATGGAGATTTCATAGCCTATGTCATTTGGCCAATTAGCAAAGTTATCGCCCCTGTTTCTTTCTTTATGTTCAATCTCCCTGTCTGTGAAGGCTCAAAGAGAAGGACAGATGATTCTTAACTTTTGAAGGTTTGGGAACAAACATACAAACTTTTTCATAATTTAGTGGATTCAGTACTCTCCAAGGTCCCTGGAATCTAAGTTAAAAATCTCTATGTTACATAAAAGTAAATAACTGCAAAATACAATTTTACTTTGCTTGCTCTAACTTACACTGGTTTTATTTTTAAGTGGGAGTAAGTTCAGGGAGACTTCAGTAACCTTCTTTTACAAAGGAGAAGAGAAAAGGCCCTAAAACCTAAAGAGCTTTTGTCCCCTCCCGCAGATGTTTTAATGACTTAACAATAACAAACTTTCCCACAGAAAGCTGGACTTCAGGCCATCTGGAGCCAGAATATAAGACTTTAACCTCTATGACCTCTTTTTTTTTTTTAAACAAATAGTAGGAAAACTTAAACTTGAGCTTTAATAACATTGATCTTTCCTTGGTAGCTTTTCTTATGAATACAAACTTAATTACTATTTAACTAACCACATGATTAGAAGATACTTATTTTTAGAAGAAAAGTCATAACTTTTAAATAGCTACTGATATTAAAAGAAGAGCTGAAAGAAATAAGGAAAGAGAAATGATTACTAAGGGAGGGAAAAATCTCATTTTTAAAACAAAATTATGATTGAAGCTTTTACCTGTGAAGTGAAATTTTACTGATTCTGGGAGACCTAAAAGAACAAAAGAGAAAGTCAGTCCATTAATATTTTGGATTCAGAGCAGTGAGATGTGGAAGGCAGTTTATGAGGCAGATGTCAGGAAAGCAAAAGATGTTTTAATCTAAATTATTCTGATTTAAGGAACGATCATTAGGTCATTTGTTCATGTTATGTTGAACTTAATGATGGCAGCATTCATTTTAAATATTAAAAGGAACCACACAGTGGAGTAATTTTCTATCACAGCAGTTAAGAGTGATTTATAATCTATTCATTCAGTTCCCACTTTATCGGTACATAAAATACTACAAATAGGTGAATACAAGCAATGCCGTGTATCACTGACAGTGCTCTTTGGTGGGTCACCGCCACTGGCAAATTGAGTGATGCCCAGGACACTGATTTACACACTAACTGTGTGGCAGTTTTATCTCATGGCATTTATCCCATAAGCTTATACAGGACAGACTCCCACTTTATCAAGAGACTCTGGGAACTAAGGTGAGTGTAGCACATTTTGAAATTACTTTAACCACAGCTGACATGTTTTCTTTTCTTTAATTGCAGCATATCCTTGCGATTTCTTGTAAAGTAGGTCTGGTAAAGTAGGGTCTGGAGAACCATCCACATTTTCATGGGCTATTAGTTACCCAGTTACTAAACACTAGAGATGCCTGCTCCTCAGAGAAGGGGCCTCTCCCTGTCCTTAGAGATTTCCAATCTAATTGAGGAATTAATCGCTTTCAGGATGATTGTACTTCTATTAAATCACAACAAATATCACATTATATATTTACCATAATAAGAAAAAAATCTAAAATTATTTAATTAATGAAAAGAAATCACCAGTTCTGCTCTGTATGATACATTTACTATATAGGAAGAAATATCTCATATTCATTGTGTTAATGTGGTACATACATCTTAAATATCATAAAGAAAGAGGATCCAGGATTTTTAGAATCATTCTAAGGCACAGATGTACTTCGAGGTAAGAATTCCCAACTCCTGCTTTGCTTTCCAGTGAACACCTGGGCTTACTGGGTGAGGAGAAGAGATTGGGTGGTGAGGTTTAAAGATACCATGGTCAAATGGAAGGGTATGCACTGGCATTAATAAAAACTATATTTCCCCACTCAATGTTTAAAAAGGCATCATGTATTAAATTCTGACATTTATCATCCTGCATGAAGCCCCTGCTGAGGTACCTTGGAGCCCACCTCTTTAGAGTCCCCTCACTCACATGCTTATCCATTCTGGCCTCCGGGTCAAAACCATTCTCACGACTCAAGTCAAGGGTCTCCTTCAAAAAGCCATCCAGTACTTTGTACTGTGAATCTGTTACTGGTTTCTCTTGTTCTTGGGATAAAGGTTCAAGTCCCTGGATGTTTCCAGGGACTTTTAGGTTTGGCTGGTCTGTCCCACTAGGCTCATTTATGTTCTGCTTGAGTTTCCATGTTAAGTCTCACTGAATCTCTGTCAGTCCACAGAACATGTCCTTCCTCAGAGCCTCTGCACACGGGACCCATGCCCATCCTTTAGGATTGCCCTCCCCATCATCCTGCGTGCACACATAGCCTCAGTAATTTCTACCTACCCACCACTCACCAGGGCTTCTTCAGATAGCCTCTTTGTTGTATGTTGGACCTGGAGTGTCCCCCAGAAGCCTTATGTACCTATGGTTACTGTGTACTGGTGGTGGGTGGGACTGGGCTGGAAGGGGCGGATGCTTGGGGATTGACTTGGAGGGACATGAGCTAGTTCCGCTCCTCCTCCCAGCCTAGTCTTGTTCAGCCATGCTGTGAGGACCTCTTTGTCTGGCTCTGGCTCCAGCCCCTGGACACAGTCTCAGCCCCACCATGTAATTCCACCATTTTCTAAGTGCCCACCCATGAATGGACTGAAACCTTCTGAAACTGTAAGCTAAAATAAATCTTTCCTCCCCAAAGTTGTGGATGTTAGATATTCTGTTCCACCAATGAAAAAGTAACTAAGATACTCCTCTAAGTCCTTAGTCGAAGTCAGTCTATGTTTTTGTTGCACTACTGACCATCCTCTCTTTCAGAGTTTTAATCTCAGTCTGCATTCCTTAGTAAACATTCCTCAGTGGGATTATTTCCCCAATTGTCTCCATCCTTCTGTTCCTGATCAGGTCAAGAGCAGGATACAAGTTCTTTGCTCACCACTAGATCTCCCAGGACCCACTAAGTGACTAACACATAGAAGCCACAACATAAAAGTTGATTGCAAGGAGCACTGTGTGTGTGAATCAATGGGGAAATAATATAGAACTGAGCCCAAGCCACACACTGGCTAACAGGTTCCAAACATTTTGTTACTTGTTTGCTTCCCACCCCCCCCCCCAATTTTTTTATTAGTGATACACAAAAGTTACACTAAACTTGAGAATTTTGTGCACATATGTATCATAATTTCACATTCCCTGCCCCCTTTATCTCCCTCTCACCCCACTCATCCCCGAACTCCCAACATCTCACCCAGTTACTTTTACTTATTTATACTCTTTTTTTTTTGAGACAGGGTCTCGCTCTGTGGTCCAGGCTGGTCCTGAATTGACTTCGGAGCCCAGGTTGGCCTTGGACTCAAGGCAATCCTCCTGTCTCAGCCTCCCAAGTACTGGGATTACAGGCGTGCGCCACCACGCCCAGCTTATGTGGTGCTGGGGAATCGAACTAGGGTACTTAGTGTTTGCTAGGCAAGCGTTTTAACTGCTGAGCCATTCCTCCAGCCCACTTAATTATACTCTTGAAGAGCTGTAAAGTAGTATCACCACACTGCTCTGAGGACTTGTGGGAAGAATGGGTATGCAACGTGAAGGTCCACAGAGAGCAATGTGGGTGCTTCAAAGAAGGGAATGGAACATTACCAGCAAAGGAGAAGGCCATGATCTCCTGGAGGTGGGGGGCTGCGGAGGGAGGACGGTACATGATGTTTCCTTGGTTAATATCTTCTTGGGTGAAATATCGGATGGGTGAGTGAGGCTGGTCCCTGTGTTCGATGATACCTGAGGACGAAGACATGGCAGGAGCATCAAGTCACTCTCAAGGCCTACAGTACGGCTGGAGCCATGAGGCATGCTTTGCGTATAGTAGTAGACTTTTGCCTTTCAGGAGCAACTGTTCTCAAGCTGTTTTTAGTGTAATATTCTCCAGCTTTTCAAGAAAGAGGCATATCTGAAACAGAAGTAGACTCCTGACTAGGATTCGTGGGACATCAACTACAATAAGATGAAAAATACTGCCTCTAAGGTAGCTTGGGCCACATGAACTTCTGGAAATCAGAGACATGGTACCATAACTGTGAGGCCCTTTCAAACGAATTTCATTCCAAAGGACAAGGTCCCTGAGAGGCCAGCACTGACTAGACTTTTGTTGTAGAATTAAACAGATTTTTTTTCTTAAGCTTCACTCTTCCTTCTACCCCAGAAATGCCTTAACTTCTCTGATGACATCTGGCAACAGTGAAATGGATCTTGATTATTCAAAGAACCAGATTTGTGGATACCCCTTGTGATCAGGGCTTTGGGGTATAGATCTGCTTGTTATTCACAGGTTCTGTAGGTACAGAACTAATGCTGCAGTCATATTTTACTATTCATTCTCTAAAAGAAGGACACACATGAACTTTGATATTGAACCAGTTCACTTTTGGAGGGGCTGAGAAGCCAACAGCCACTCTCCAGGAGACAGGCAGGACACTGGTCTTAAAGAACTCACAACTGGGAGAGAATCTCTAGCTATAACTTGGAAGATTAAAAAAAAAAAGGAGAATAACTGTTAGGCTTCAAGTGTCTTTCGACTCTATCAAAAGGGTAATGGAACTGGATTTTTACACTTTCATTTCCCCTTGGGAGTCTGATAATAGGGGAGGTTTTTTGGGGGCAATGGCTAGTCTTGGAGATTAGTCTCAGGGGCAGGAACAGAAGAGTCTCAATAGAAACTAATCTTCCTGTGAGCTGCAGCACCTTTGTGGGGCATAAGCTATTAGTTAAGCCCAACCTGAAGAGATTTAAAGATTGGAAACCCATGACAAGTACCCATGCCTTCTCTGGCTGTAGCTTCATATTTCTATGGCCTCCTTTGAGATGAGGCCTGATTGTCCACTGGGGAAGGAACTGGACATGCACAGCTCAGGCCTTGTTAGGCTATGGGAGGCCTGGTCCTTAGCACCTGCTAATTTTCGGCCACTCACCTGTCATAGCCTTTTCAGGACAGGCTCTGGCCCTGCAGACAATGCCTGTGAGTATCCAGTTCTGCCAGTGTGTGGGAGAGGATGCTTATCTAGAGACACTATGTTCTCTAATACCATCCTGTCCAAGACAAAGCCAATGCATTCTTCTCTATCTGTCTGTCTCTATTAGACCTGAGCTAGGACGGTACATGAACAATGAATAATTATTATCCCTTAAAACCTTTCTCTCTCTCTATATATATATAAGCAGCCAAAACCCAGAGGTTTTTAAGACAGATCTACAACTAGAAGACAAGGCCATTGCTCATTTATCACCCTGATTTGGATGCATCTTACCTTGATTTGGACGCAAAGGCAGAGTGATATTGTATACAATCTTCCCACTGGGCCTCTCAGAGTTCACAAAGGACAGGGAGTGAGGCTGAATGACAGTCAGGCCATCTTCTCGAGCCTGAGTGAAGTTCAGAAGAAGAAAAAATGGTGTAGTGAAAACAAAAGCCAAAGGTAAAATAAACCGTACTAAGAAAACCAAAAGCCATCCTGGATTTTTACATAGTCTCATTTGGCAAAACTGTCTCCAAGAATTCTTCTAAGAAGGGCTGGGTCTCCCACGTGGCAGATCTGTCCCAGCCGCAGGAGGGCTCGGGGCTAGAGTCCTTTTCAGGCTTTCTTGCACCCAGTCCCTCCTCTGTCCCCTGCCCTTGGGTCTATGTCAGTACACAGTGTGGGATCACGATATTATTGCCTTTTCCCAGGCGGAACACTTTTGGAAAAGTGGCACCACAGCCAGTGAGTCTACCACTCACAGCTGGCTCCCCACATCTCTGCTCCTTTAATTTAATGTATAAGGCTGAATCTGGCAGGAAGATCTGAGGACCCAGCTGAATGGTTTAAATTTCAGCCCCCAGAGGCTCTTCGGAGCGCTACCCTTAACCTCAGCTTTGCTAACACAAGTGTGTACTTCCTGGTTTCAAAGAGGTGAAGAAGAGTCCACCTCCAACTTCCAGAGAGGCCTATGACTGGCATTCAGGGTTTACGGGGAATTTTTTTTTTTTCATTAAAACACATAGACAATATTTCTTT
Organism: Ctenodactylus gundi; assembly: GCA_004027205.1. Taxonomy (NCBI): domain Eukaryota; kingdom Metazoa; phylum Chordata; class Mammalia; order Rodentia; family Ctenodactylidae; genus Ctenodactylus; species Ctenodactylus gundi. The sequence continues at coordinate 60,380 of PVKB01000572.1, forward strand.
TTTGCCTCCATGCTACTATTTAACAAAAGTAGACACTGCTTTTCTCTCCTAGTTTTCATGACCCATTGAATGAGCCAGACAATGTGATCAGAGGGCCAGTGTGCATGTTGGCTTTCCAATCATTTACACGTGCACATTCACCCCCAAAACTGAAGGACAGATCCAGACTCCTGGGACTAGGCATGACAGCGGAACGGGGACAGTGGCAGCAACCGCAGACTGAATAGAAGAAAAGGAAAAACTAGCCTGAACGTGGGCCTTTGCGTGGGTCGTGCGCACTCTTCTAAACAAAACAAGAAAATACCCTGCTTGTTGGATGCTCTTCCTGCTGGACCCTGAAGGTGGGTGCGAGCTTGACATCCTTTCCTGCTCTCTTGAAGCTCTGCCTCCTTCAGGAAGAACTTCCCCATTTAGGAAAGAATTGAGGGGGGGCTCAGAAATGCTCAGGGAGGAAGGTGTGGCATTCTTCCTTTTAACCAGAGGAAGATTGAAGGTTGCAGTTGCTTTGTAACTGTCCCCAAGGCATACTTGTCCTGGGGAGAGGCAGAGTCTGCAGGTTGGGACAATACCCCATAGCAGAGAATCATATTTCACGCCCTTGCTCAGGTCTGGAATGTAACGAGCAAGGAAAAATAGAATTGACAATAGCAGCTGGTCTCTCACCCTAAAATAAAACAAGTAAGGACAACGAATTAAAAATCCACACCCTCTGTAAGGTATTTACGGTACATCCATGTGCGCATACACATGTGGGCACAGAACATGTCTACTGTTCCACAGCACCACGTGCCACCTTTTAAAGGCAAAATGTCATAATAACTGAACATTCTTAGGGTGTCATGGAGTATTTCTAAAAATTCAACAATCATAGTGATGAGAGAATTGCCATGAACACAGGACACTGATGAGAGGAACAGCCTCAGACAACAGCTATTCCACTCGGGATGTAGGGGTGGTATCCCTCAACTAATGTAAGCAGATATTTGGCAGAAAAAGTGAGGATGTGATTATCTGGAGAAAACAATACTGAGGTTGAGACATATAAAGTATAATCAACATTAATAATGGTTGTTTGAGATGTTCAAACATAGTAGGAAAAAAGATTAAGCTTTGTGTAAATCGTTCCGCGAGGCATTTTAATATGTCTGTCCACAAAAGATTATAAAATAATGAGTTCCATAATATCCACGTAACTTCAGAATACGCCCGCAATCCAAATCCTGTCCCGACCTCTCCAGTGCCACTACTCTCCTCAGAGTGACTCTCTCGCTCAGTGGCCTACGGAGGCCTCTCTCCCTTCCCTTAAGTTCTTCTGAGCACAGCAGCCCCTGCACACGCAGGACTTTAGGCCTCCACCCAACACTGCTCAATGGCTTTCAATCTTACACAGGATAAAAGTCAGGTTCTTACTGTGGCCTTTGAGGCCACACGACGTGGGCCCCACCACATACCTCGCGTTTGTAAATTCACAGCAGTCACTCTAGCTCTTATAAGCACCCCAACCAGCTCTGATCACGTCCCCGTCCTCTGCATGGGCTCCGGATCTTGGTGCTCGCATCTCTGGATTCTCGGTCCCTCCTCCCTCTCTTCAGCATCTCAACAAACTTGAGGTGTACAGTCAAGCAGCGCCAACTGCCTGCACGTTGGTGTACACAGAACTTTCCATCTTCCAAAACTGAAACTATATCCATTGAACAGCTTCTCCTTTCTCCTTCTCCCACTCCCTCCTCACTTCGGTAACCACGAGTCTATTTTCTTTTTCCAATAGCCTGGCTGCTTCTAGATTCTACACGAAAGTAGAACCATACAGTATTTGTCTTTTTCATGACTGGCTTCTTTCACTTAGCACAATGTTCTCAAGCTGTAACATATGACAGATTTTCTTTCTAAGGCTGTGTAATATTCTCTGTGACTTGGTATGTATACATATGCATAGTAATATCTATTTCTCTCTATAATCACATTTTCTTTGTTAATTGATTTGTTGATGAACATTTAAATTGCTTCCACTTCTAGGCTATTGTGAAGAAGAAGAAATATAAATTGCACAACTGAATAAGCTAACCACACAGGACGGCAAACTAACTTTTGAGATAGCTTGAATTTCAACTGGACAGACCTAACTTATCATGTAACCTGAGACCCTAAAAGGTACAACATGAAAAGTCTCTGAAGAGGTACATAGCAACCGGGCAGAGTGGCACCAACTTCATGGCTGCTGGCTCTTTTTCCTTCATCTAACCTCAAAACAGCACTCCATTAGCATCTGGTGAGAAATGTGTATGGGCATTTTTCTTTACGGTTTAGAGAAAATTCTGATTCAAGTTCCTCCAGTCAGAATGATGAATTATAGACTTTACAGTGCTGCGGAATTATGATTTCTTTAAATTACGGTTTATGGTGGAAGTGCCAGTACCAGCTATTCATTAAAAACTTTCCTTTTCCCCCTTATGTCTTTGTTGTGCCCTAGACCCATAATTTCTGGAACCGTTGCTGCTCTCTGTGTGGTTCAAGGCTGACATCCTACTTGGAGTGTAATTATGTGGGCACTAACTACAACACAGACCCATGATAATTAATTTACAAGGGCCTGCGTGCTTGCGGCTCTGTCTCCAAGAGTGGTTCTGGCATTCCACCAGCCCTAGACGCAGGGTTACAGGGAAGCTGCTAATTGTGTGAAGCGAACTTCATGGGCCAATTTAGGCGGCATTTTCTTCAGGTCTTCCCTCCAGCGACACTCTTGTCCACACAGCACACAGCATGCCAGACCTTCTGTGAATCCAGTGCAATGGCCTCCACATCCCCACTCTGCCTTCTCTGCCTTCCTAATGTCTGATTTCCTCAGCCTGGTCGACTATATGAAATCCCCCAGCAGTCACATTTTCTCCTGCCTCTCAGTCTCTCCTACATCGGGCTCTCTTATACCGGTGGCACTGCGCTTCGGGATCAGCTCTCCATCCCATTCTACCTACTTCCCAATTTTCACATGGATAATTAATGGCTACTGGGGCTGAAGCATTAGCTCACTGGTTAAAGCACTTGCCTAATAAGCACAAGTCCTTGAGTTTGATTCCCCAGAACCACATAAACCAGCAGTGGTGGCATATGCCTGCAATCCCTGTGCACAGGAGGCTGAGGCAGGAGGATTGCTGTACATCAGAGATCAACTTGGGCTACACAGTGAGTTCAGGACCGGCCTGGGCTACACAGCGAGACTTTGTCTTAAAAAATATATTAATAGCTGGTTACTTATGTCTCTGGGTTTAGCATTGATGTCACCTGCAGGAAGTTTCTACAGTGTAAGGGAAACTTCTGCTAGGGCTTTTAAAAAATAAGTAACAGTTTCTCCAGCTAGGTGGTGCTCTAACTAGCAGAACAATTATACCCAAACAGTTCTGAAGATGTGGGCAAGAACTAGAGACTTTCTTCTAAGTACACACAGGGCCTTGCAACTGGCCTTGGAAGCTGTAGGAAGGGCACTGCTTATGGATGAAAAGCCAAGAGCATTCCACATAACATTGCTTCCACTTTGGGAACTTCAGATTTCTTTTTCAAGTCAGTAAGAAACATTGAGCTGCTATTTTTGACCCTGGAATCTGAATTAGGAGCCAAGAATTTCATAGATACAAAACCAGGATACTGCATCAGGTCCCATCAGCACACCACGTGCCTCTCCCAAGTGGAAGCATATAAGCCCTCACACCCAACTCACAGTCATATGGAGAGAAGTTCCCAGTGAGAGTTCCGGTGCCTCCGGGGTCTGTGGTAAGATCGCAATGTTGAACACACGACTCTCTAAGCGGGTCTGGATATCTGTGGCTCTAGACACCTGGAAAGAAAAGTTGCCTAGTGGGGTTCTCATCTTCTGGGCCGAGTGTGTTGGCACGTGTTGAGCTTCTCCTCGCTTAAACCACCTGTCTTTGACTTCCATAAGCTCCAGCATTACAACTGTCATTTTGCTCTTCATAATTTATGATTAATCATTTGCTGATTTTAAGAGCTGCATTATTATTTATGCAATTCTGAGAATGCAGGAAAGTATCAGAAACAATCACCTAGAACTTCAATATCTAGAAACAGAGATGCATAATGCATTGAACAATATAGAGAGTGCAAACAGTAATATATCGATGCACTTTGGTTTATTAAACATTTTTTCTGGACAAACACATCTGAATTTATATATAACTATATTCATTTTTGACTTTGTAATTTCATTAAACATTGTGAAAACAACCTCTGACAGCTGTATAACATGTTAGCGTGATTTTTATCCCATTCCTTCTGTGTTTACTCAGCATAGACTGTTACACCTCGATTGTAAGTGGCACATCTCAGCCTCATGATTACACAACAACATTAACAGTCATGGTAGAGAACACAGGTTAACTTCTTCTTGCTTAAAAATGATGCTTTTCGTAGGCAGCTTCTTACTCTACCTCAGAGTGAATGTGCAATTCCTGAAATTCTCCTTGTCTTGGTTATTCACTCCACCTCGCCCTGCCGTAAAGACTTCTAAGCCCTGTGTGGCCACACACAGTTGTGTGAATTGCATATGACAGGAGGTAAGGTCTTACCAATTCTGGGTCAGAAAGCAGTGAGTAGGTGTGGCAATTAGAAAAATGGCCTTTTCAGTCTTTATGTGGATCCCATCAGCTGCCCAGTGTTTCGAAATGTTTACATATCACCCAGGAGCCACAATGCTGCTACCAATAATATTAACAGGAATAGCTATATTTCTCTGAACACCTGCCATGGGCTCAGCCTTGTACTCACTGCCTTTCGAAGGCCATCTTCTCATTATCCTTAAAGAAAGGGAACAGAGCGGTGGGCAGGTAGTGACATGTGGGCATATTACTGAGCAAGTGAATCAGCGTGGCTTCCAGTGAAGACGCTGATAGTGAAATATGTTGGTCTTTTCCCAACCACATCCCCTTTGGCTTAGGCACTGGGATCTGAATATATCAAAACCAGGGCTACTTCCCACGCCAACACTGACTGCGAATGGTCGTGCATTCCTCTCTCCAGACCATGTCTATTTTAAAATGCCACAGGCACTACATAAACCCCCAGTCTTCCATGCGAAGTAATAGATGAGAGGCACTGATAGCTCAGGACAGCAAATCAACATTAAAATGAAATTAAATCCACACAACTCATTACACTGCACTTCCTGCCTTAAAGTACAAAGGAAAGAAAAAAAGAATGATTAGATGAGCATTAAAATCCTTTGGGAACACTACAGTGATAAATGGGAAAAGTTGTTAGCTACTTATTTTAACACATGGTTGTAGTATCTGTGCATTTTAAATAAAAATATGAGCCAGTACCTATAAACCAAAGAGACTTTAAAAACAAGCACACCAAAACGTTTATATGTACGAGAACACAATTCCAAAGTTGTTTCATACTTGCAACAAAAACCCTGCCAATGTTCAAAATATATTTTCTGAACACCTTCGGAGGAAGTTCACAAATCACCTATGAGAGCTGAGCTCATTACTCCGTAATTATCCCATCTTATCCAAAAATAATTATCATTCATTTTCTTACCTTATTCTGAAAGACTTTGGGCTATTCTGATAAATTTTTAAATCAATTTCCAAAAAATGACAACTGCCACTATTCAGGATCTTCTAAAGAATATTCCACATACTTCGAGAGCAATTTCAAACACGAGTTCTAAACATTTCAGGCAAAAAAGCATGAAAGCTCTTTAAAGGAATCTGCTTTTAAATATTGACATTCATTTGCAAGTATAAAAATCAGTAAGTTTTACTATTTTTATTATCTTATCCATTTAGTAAGTAACTTGCAAAAGCAATTGAATAGCATTCGAAGCAGGTGCTCAGAACCCACATTCCCCTTCGTTCAGGAAACGCTCCCAAGTGACAACACTCCTTTGACTCCTCTGAAAGAAAGGGCAAATCTGGGGATTCTCATTTGCTAGGGTGACTTTTTTTGATTGAGGTCTTTGCTTCCATCCCGACTCATTCTGTGGTGACTGCTGCAGTCCCCAGGTGCTAAAAATGAGAAGTTAACCAGGGCAGAGGGGCGCCAGCATTTGCTCACTCATTGGACATTCAATATGCTCAGTCTAATCTCATTTTGATGGTTTCCAAATTTATCTTAGCCTGCTCCTTGGAGAAGCACATCTCTTATACAATATAAATTAATAAAGCATACGAGACGTACAAGCCAAACATCAGAAGCAGGAGATGGATGGAAATTTTATAAGATGAACTATGCCAATGGGATTTTGAGTCTGAGACGAGGCCCAAAGCTCCAGGAGCCCCCGCTTCTGCTGCATCCTGGGAATACATATTTTTCCGATGCTTTGTAAAATTATTTGTATATCTGCTTACTTACTCTTCCTCATTCAAAAGTCCTCACTCCTTTGTATATCTATTTAACTCTTTATTCCCAAATTGCCTAATTTTTCTGGACTTTTCAAGAACCAGGTCTAGCAGCCATTTTTCATTTCTATCCCTTTATAGCCAATCATTAAGTTCTCTGCTTCCCTCTACCAATTCTTTCTTTCTGATTTCCCCACATCCACTTGTGGATCACTATCTTTCTGAGTTAAACATTTGAGCTGCTTGTTTTTGTTCTTTCCTACTCAATGATAACACCATCAGTTTTCCTTTGCATCCGATTTTATCCATACAAGTCTTGATAAATTATTTCTTCTTCATCGATATTTCTTAATAGCTTACTGCTTTGATTTCTGTTAAGACCCAGTAATCATTTAGGAGATGATTTTAAATGTTCCAAGTGGTTTAAAACTTTTTATCTTTTTATTAGTAATTTCAGATTATATTCATAACAACTAGAGAATGAACCCAGTATAATTTCCTGTTCTCTATTTCCGGTCTCTTTTTAGACTAGTATTTCATGAGTTCTTCTAAATGGGAATAACAAACCTTTAGGAAGTCGTTGGTGGTATTTATAGCAGGCTATTGTGACCGTTTAAAACATTATGTCAACTTGGAGGAACAGGGAAGGTCCTGTTAATTTGCAGGGCAGAGCTTTGGGTGTGAGTGATTGCCTTACAGGCCAGCACATGGGCAGAAGACCCACCCTGGGGGTGAGTGGCCCAAACTATAGGCCGGCAGCTCCAACTAAATACAAAGGGAGAGGAAGGAAGGTTATTATGAATTATTCTTCTGAGAGAGTTCCAGCCTTTATCACCACCTCTGGACACTGACTGGCTCCTGTCCTCATACCTCCAGGCTCCCTGTGGATTCACTCCAGTTTGGGGTCTTCACCACAGCCTCAGACACTGATCTGTGGCACACCAGCTATCTTACAATGGATGTTCAGACCCAACACCGTGGCCTGGCGTTCACCTATCTTCACATCTAAGTACCAGCTGCATCCTCCAGCTCTCACATGCGCAGGCAGCCACACCAGACTCTCTTCCAAGTCACACTGATAAATCACATCTTATCTCCACATACAGTTACTAATAACTCTATTTTCCAAGAACACTAATACAGTTGAATTTTAAATGCTTTATGTCAGGCTTGTCCAATTCACAGCCTATAGGCTGCAACTGATGGTTCTGAATGTAACCTAACACAAATTCATAAAATTTCTAAAAATATGAGGTGGGTTTTCTTTTTTGTTAACTTGATTGTGTTACCTGTATTTTATATGTGGCCCAAAACAATTCCTTTTCACTCAGTGCAGACCAGGTAAGCCAAAACATTGGACACTCATGCTTTATATGTGCACTAACTCAAATCCTCACAATACTTCTACTTCAGAGATGAGGTAACTGAACACAAACACATTGTCAAGTAATTTACCTGAAGTAATGTAGCTAATAATTGGCAGAAATCCTATTTGAACATGCTGAGTTTGACTGTCAGTCCATGATCCTATCATAAGAGGGCAAATGTTCCAAGGATAACTTTTTAAAATTTAGAAGATTTTTTGACCCACATAATCCTTTTATATTTTGAAGAATCTTTTTCTGAACATTTCAGCCATCATTTCCTACATCCCTTTTTGTGGTGGATCACCCTGCTACAGAGACACCCACACATGTGAATTGACAGATTTAATTTCTTTAAGGGTATTTCCTATTTTTTGGCAGTATGTATGTGCAGTACACAATGGCTACATTAAACCTGAGAATTCTGCACACATACATGTCGCAGCAACTTCACATTCCTTTCTCCTCCCACTTTCTCACCCTCCTGCCCGCTCTCTCATCCCCCTTGACTCCCAACACCTCATCTGTTTGACTCTGTTATTTATTACTCTGGGTTTCTCATATTAGAGAGACCATGCAATATTTAATCTTCTGACTCCGATTCACTTGACTAAGCACAATGGGCTCAGGTTGTATACATTTACCTACACATGACTTATTGTGGTTTGGCTCTGAAACGTCCCCCAAAAGTCTCATGTAATTAAATGTTAATGGATTGTCTATGGAACCATGTACTGTTGGTAGATTGAGGCCCAGTCTGGAGGGGCGGATGAAAGGCATGGAAGTTAGGATTAAAGGTGTGTAGTGGCCACACCTGGATCCAGGAGGGGCTAATCACTGGGTGGAGACCTGGAAGGATAGATAAGCTGCTTCCTGCCTTCCTTGGAGGACTAGAACTAAGACTTGGACTAGTTTAGACTAGTCTAGACTAGTCTCAACTGCCTCCTTATTTGTGATCTTGTGAGAAGCTGCCTCCACCTCTGTCTCTGCCATGTACTTTGAATGATGCTGGCCACCCCTGGATGAACTGTGTAACCTTCTGAAACTGTGAGCTAAAATAAACCTTTCCTTTCCTAAATTTGTGGAAATCAGGTATTGAGTCACAGCAACGAAAGTAACTAAGACATGACTCGCATATCTCTATCTCTATACCACAGGAGTACTCTGTGCACATATACCACATTTTCTTTAGCCATTAGTCTATTGATGGATATGCTGGTATCCTCCCTGATTTAGCTATTGTTAGTTGTGCTACTGTCAACATGGGTATGCATGTATCTCTGTTATACAGTGCTTCTAACTCTTTTGGAAAGATACTCTGAAAAGGTATTGCTGGGTCAAATGGAATATCTGTTTTCAACTTTTGAAGAACCTCCATACTACTTTTGACGGTGGTTGTACCATTGTCCCACCAGCAACATCAAAGGGTTTCTTTTCCCTGCATTCTTGCCAGCATCTACTACTTTTTGACTTTTTGATATAAGCCATTCTCACTGGGTACGGGCATTAGCTGCTTTCTTTCCCCCACAAAACCCCATACTTTCTGAGCACTTGCCCTAAACTGCCCAACGTATTTATAAATAAGTGTGTCATCTTTCATCACATTTCAGAAAAGTCACCTGGAAACTGAAGGAGTCACTCTGGGCTGGGGCTCCCGAGTGCCTGTACCATATGACTCCTTCGTTGACATCCTGCTGGGTGAAGGTACTGATGGGGGATGCTGTCCTCCCATCAGGCAGGTGCTGCCCTCCGTCCCCAGGACTGTCTGCTGGCATGTTCATCAGATGGACCACTTCCCCTAGGAACACACAACCCACACAGTTAGTAAGGGTCTTTGGGGAAAAGCCAGAGCTCTTATCCTTCTTCCCCAACGTCCTATCCCTCCTCTTCTTTTAAACTGAAAAGGAATGATATACTTCGTTTTCACATACGATGAAGACATAATGTTAAAACAAACTCAACAGACACATTGGATCTACATTTACACATGAAATTCTCAGTTTTTTACTCAAAGAACCAAAAGTTCAAGTGCAGTTCATGCACGAAGCTGCCAACTTGTAACTCTTAAAATTACACAAGGAGACCCAATGCAAGTGTAGGCTGTAAACAAACGTCCTAATACTGAGCAACCTTTTATGTAACAGACTACATGCAACCTTTTATGTAACAGAAAGTATACTCCAACCAGGAAATTTAAAGTGTAAAGACAATGGAAAATCAGAAAAAATCAGAGACAATTATTCTTCCTAGAAGTCTGTCCAGTGAAAATATTAATAGCTAATACTAGAAAAGGTATGGCAAGCACTGCACCTTAAGACGTGGTTCAGACTTTTCCTCGCCATCTCCAACTACTTGAACTTTTTTATACTCTAAAACACTCTGTTCTTCATTAGAAAAATGAGAATAATACAGGCTGAGCAGCCCTCATCTGAAACCCAAAAGGCTCTGAGACCCAAAAGTTTTTCAATACCAACATGATGCTCTAGCTTCACAGGAGACCTCCTCTGACAGGCTACAGTCAAAATGTAGGCGCATTAAAATACTGTACAGAATTAATTTCAGGTTTGTTATAAAATAAATGAAATACAAGTGGATATTGTGTTTAGAGTTCAGTCTCATCCCCAGATGTCTCGCCATGTATGTACGTCAGTATTCCAATATTTAAGTAAATTCTATAACACAAAATGCTCAAGCATTTTGGACCAAGGACTCTCGACCTGCAGGCTGTCCTTCACAGGTGCTCATAAGGCATCTTGGCCATCGTTACTGTGATTTTTACGCCTTCTGAATGGTATTGTACAGATGGAGTTCTTTAGGCTTGGAGACTAAAGGTCACTTAAACGGCGGGTCATGCGTGGGGATCCGGACTTGAAGCTCCCATTCCTGCTCATGAAACCCTACCCCCAATCCTGATTGCTGTGGTACACGTATCCCTCTGTACCTTGCCAAGTAACTGATCATCTATTTTTCCTCTTTTGTTCTTTAAATGTTATCTGATCAGAGGCAAAAGGAAATCTAAACACCACCAATCTGTTTTTACTGCTTCTTCCTCACCTGAAGCTACCATCCACTTAAAATGAGATTTTAAAAAATACAGAAGTGTTGTAGAAACAATTAAAATTTCACAAGAGTAATATGCCTTCAAGGGAATACCAAAATGAAAAATAGATGAACAGCTGAAAATAGGCTATATTTTCTTGAAAAAAATGTCTGATGATAAATCTGAAAGAAGCAAGCCTGCCATTCTGACAGGGAGAGACGGAAGAGAGCAGCCAGAGTTGGGGAGGAAAGAGAGCCTTTCTATTTTTAAAATGTTCTGTAGGAAGATACCCAGATTTAGTATACTAGAAATAGCTGGCAATTCACAGCACTTTTTCCCCCCAAATTGGGAGTGCATTTTGATTACCCTAGATAAATTTGTTTTCTTATTCAAAGAAAAAACTCATTCTAATATTTATAGATAATTCAAGTTAAAAATGAGCCGACTGCTCTGGAAAGCAATGAAATACAAGAATTCAGAGGAAAAAATACCACTACTCTTTCTATAATTATAGGTAGACCCAACTCACTACAGTTTTCTATCTTATATTATTTTTCATTTATACTTAAGTAAAATAACCCACTACCAATCGCTCCCAGCTCACATTCTGTTAACAGATACGGCATTCCAGGATGTGGACTGTCTATGAGTGTAAGTGCAGTTGCAAAATATGCCTAAAGGAAATTCCCACAATGACAATGTGAAGAGTAGAAGGACAGACAGAATATGTCCAGTTGCTGACCTGCTACCTTGCTTTATAACAGGAAAGAAAAGCAGAATGTTCCTATCATCCTAAAATGTTTTTCATGTTAAAAACCACTTCCATGCTTTCCAAATTAGCCAGAATCGTGGGATATTACCTAACTTCATTAATATCAGCTCAATCCTCACCAAGTATTCATTAGGTGCTGTTTATTGTGCTACATCTCCAGGATCGGGGGCATTTAAAGAGAAGCGAGATCCAGCTCCTGTACCCGAAGATCTGCCAGTAAGCAACTGGGAACCCATGAAAGATTCTCAGCAGGTGAATGGCATGAGCTGAATTCGGACATATAGTGTATTTGAATACAGAATGACATGAATCTACAAAGTCTGTGAGGCTTGAAAGTACTGTTACAGAAACAGGATTTATTTTATAAAAATGATAGCAGATGGGAATGGTGGCATATGCCTATAAAGCCATGAGGGAAGCTGGAAGAGGCTGAGGCAGGAAGCGGTCCATTCAAGACCTTCTTGGGCAACTTAGCAAAATCCTTTCCCAAAATTAAAAAAAATAAAACAACACCTCAGGGTTGTGAAAGTAAGCTGAAGCACCTTGGGTTCAATTCTCAGTACTGAGAAGCAAAGTAGAACAAAAGGATCAGTCACGAAGACTTCTACAGGCAGTCTGGCCAACTGTGCGAGTACTGCAAAATGTAGAAATATAGATCTGAATTAAGAGACGCCAAAGTGGAAAGAAATAAACCGATACAAAAATACCACTTGACCAGTGAAGATAGGGAGCAGAAGTGGACGAGCATCACCTCCTCAGCTGGGTGAGTGGATGCAGTCAATGGGCACAACGCAGAGGGATGGGCAGGTGGAACAATGGAGAAAGAGGTCAGTTCTGGATACACTGAATACAGTGCCTTGGGGACAAGCCTGAGGTAGACAAGTACAATTACCAGTACTGTGTGAAATTCACCAGAGAGAAAGACAAGAGACCATCTTTTATGCAAGTTCCTTACCTTTACTTTTAGCATAAAATAACCACAAGGAGATGACATTTTAAGTACATAAAATTCCACGTTTAAGAAAAACAAAAAAAATTAGGATTCCCTTTCTACAGAGTTTATATTTTACCCAAGAAAACTGCAGTAAAAATTTAATAGTTATTAAGAATTAGAATCTTATTTGAGTCTCCAGGAATTATGTCAAGATTGAGGTAGTTTCTATTAACATTCTTATATTATGACAAATCACTAAGAGTCGGTGGTGTGTTAGGTTAAGTCAGATTCTTTCTCAAACGATGCCTAGGGTATTTCATTAAACTATTTCATTAAATTTACTTCTAAACCAATGAAGTGGCTAAGAGTACAAGTATTAATCATCTTGTCTAAACATATATTGGGAAACAATGGTGAGTCTGGAAGTGGCTGAATTTAGGTCTTTTATGTGCATATTATGCAAGCAATTCATATTTGGCTCCATTCCAAGATCAATTCTTCACAAAAAGTCTAAAGTCTAATTTAAATATTCTAAAGTGATAAATGGGTCCATAATAGCCAGCAGCCAATGAGATAAAGGCTTCACAGATGAAGCTTATTGGGGTAGATGTTAGGAAGTATATTTTTGTCATGTGGGTGTCTACTTCCCAGTACCCTTTTCACTCTTGAATGATTCCCATGGGTCAAATGATTTGATTATTACTAATAGGGAGATATGGATATATAGAAAATTATGTTCATGGGAAGAAGTTAATTAAGAGAATTATAATAGAAAAGGGCCTCAGTAAAGCCTACATGGCATCTATTAAGTGAAATGGCGAAGTTTTATCTGTTTGAAAACCATTTAATTCAGCATTGCTCTGTTTAATATTTAATGACATACTGAGCTATTTCTATCAAAAATGGTGGCTTGGTTTTTTGCTTTAAGTAATCAAGATAATAGTAGAGGATTTACTATATTATAAGAGTCATAGATTTTGGAGATGAAAAGAAAGTAGAAGTTGTTGAGCTTAAATTTAGTACTTCAACGTATGATGAGAATAGGATATTTACTAATTTCAAATGAGAAATAGTAAATTGATAGTAGAGAAATGTGGCAGGTTATCACTTTAACCAAATGACCAAAGTTAACATCATCAATATTGAGGCATACTGAATTATACACCTTCTAACACAATGCACTGAGAAAGCAGGAAAAATATTACCCTCTTCAAACAATAAGGAACCATTAGGCAAGCCAAATTGAGGAACATTCTACAAATATCTGACATAGCACACTTCAAAAAATGTCAAGATCACAAAAGAAAAAAACAAAGAAACTGCCAAATATTGGGAGAGACCATGGAATATGAATATCAAATGTAACCTGGAATTCTAAATTGGTTCAGCAAGACAGCATTAGTGGGAAAGCTGGCAAAATTTTGATAAGTCCATGGATTAATTTACGGTATTGAGTCTATGTTATTTTTTTAATCCAACAGTTCTGCTATGCAAAGTTTACATTTGGAAAAAAAAATGGATATAAAGTATTCAAAAACTCTTATTAGTTTTGCAGCTTTTCAGCAAATTCAAAATTATTTTAAAATAAAAAGTTAAAAAAGTTATCTGGCCTAGGCCTTCTGGTCAAGATGGTGGCCGAGTACCAGAGCTCCACAATGTCTCCTTATGGATCCACTTAAAAAGTTAAGAATTTTTTTTAAAAAAAGTTGAAAACATAGTCTAAAACCATCTATTCAATGTAGCTAGGACACGGAGGAACACCCCAACAACTGAAAGGAGGTCACAGGAAGGTCAGAAATCCAAGGACATATTAGACGTGGAGGAAAAACAGCAGCACAAGAAGCAACCCCAGGCTAAATGAGAATGGCTGGGAGCTGCCAGTATTCACAGACAAAGGAAAGCCCACCTGGAGCCCAGAACCTCTGACCAAGGTAGGAGAGGAAGGACCAGCCCAACACCTGAAAGGAGGCCATGGGAAGGTCAGAAATCCAAAGACATATCAGAAGTAGAGAAAAACAGCAGTGCAGGAAGCTGTCCCAGGCCAACTGAGCTCAGCCCTGAGCTGCTGGCATCCACAGACAGAAGAAAACCTAGAGCCCGAACCTTGGGCTGAGGTTATTGCAGATCCAGGAGAAGTGGAAACTAACAGCAGCTGGTAGCCTATCTCCCAAAAAATGAGCCTGTGGGTATTACATAATACAAACACAATGTGGGATCCCCTAGAAAAGGCCTCCTGAAGCCTAAATCAGAAGCAATACTTAGCAGCCATAACGGGCAATGATATAAGCAGAAGCCATTAAAATAAAAAACAAAAAGCCTGAGACTGAACAGGTTAGAGTAGAAGAAAGCTCAGAAGAGCACATCAGGGTTTTGGGGGTGACTTGCAAACAATGCCTAAGAAGAAACTGGCACAAGAAGCAACTTGTGGAGAAGAGAGAAAATCCTCCTGCATGGCTCACGTGCAATGGGAGCACCTCCAAGGGTGGAGAGCCCCACTCTCAGGGAAGGGAAACCAGACCAGGCAGGAGAGCTTAGCTGAGGGAGCTGGGTGTGATCACGACACCTCAGAGGACATCAAGCTGCTATGTCCTCCTTCACTGTCTACCCCAGCATTGGGCGCCAAGGAATTTCGGCTCCTAGCCCACACCCTCATACTCATTCAAAGAACCTCTTAGCTAGGCCTTCAAAGCGAAGTCCCTGAACAACAGAAACATGGGAAGAAGACAAGGCCACAGGACACCACAGAGATGCTTGGGACCCAGAAACTAATGTCATGGGCCCTGAAAGGGTGGAACTCATAGGGAAGGAAGTCAAAACCAAATAAATGAGTTGGACAACCAGCTCAAACAAGATATTCTCAAACAAATACAAGCATTGATCAGAGGGCTTAAAGAGGAACTTATGAAACAAATGTGGTCCTAATGGATACAAAGCTCACTGAGCATACAGAAGCTACAAATAAAAAGTTAGCTGAGGTCAATAAGGAAACGCAAGATATGAAGGAATATTTTGATAGAGAAGTGGAAATTTAGAAAAGAAATCTAGCTAAAATTCAGAATATGAAAAATACATTTGAAAGCATAGGAAGTCAACTTGAACACTGTGAGGACAGAATTTCAAATTTTGAAGACAAGAGAGAGAAAACAAATGCTGTAATTAGGCACAACTCCAAAATTACAAATAAGCAAAGTAGCTGGACACAACAGCTGATCGACGATTCAAAGAGAACCAATCTCAAAATTAAGGGGTGGGAGAAAAAGCAGAAGATAGCACTGAAGGTATAAGAAAATTATTCACTGAAATCTTATAAGAAAATTTCTCAATTCTAGAAAAAGAAATTAATTTTCAAGTATAAGAAGCTTATAGAACACCAAATAACCTCAACCAACAATGAGACTGGCATGTTATGTCATAATTAAAGCTTCAGAAATACAACATAAAAGAGAATATTAAAAGCAGCAAGAGAAAAACAGACATAATTCTACCAAGGCAAAAACCATCTGAATTATTGCAGATTTCTCAATGCAAACTTTAAAGGCCAGGAAAGCCTGAAGCAAGATCTTTCAAGCTTTCAAACACAGCAAGTATCAACCCAGGCTGTTGTATCCAGAAAAATAATCCCTGAAAACTGAAGGAGAAGTAAAAATTTTTCATGATTAAAGATTTGTAAAGAAATTTGTGACCACTAGCCCTGGATTGCAGAAAACATGTGAAGGAATCTTTGAGACAGAGAGCTAAGCAACACCCAACAACATGGAGGAAAGGAAACACCTAAAGAGACAGTGCAACAACAACAAAAAAAAGATTAGTATTTGAATCATGCAATTGGCATCCTTCTAAAACAGTATCAGCTGTCTCATAAAATCTATGAAACTTTCCCCATAATTTTAAATAATATGTTAGTTTGCAAAACATAAAAATTATATTCAACTTGGTGAACAGGTTAAAAATTTTTAAAATATGTATGAGTGAATTTATGGATGGAAAGGTAGATTAATAATCCAAATCTGGCAAAATGCTAGTCATTAGTGAAATGTAAGTAAATAATTTATAAAAGTTAAAAAATTCTGAAATAACTATGCTGCTAGATCTATTGCTTTATATGTAGTATACATTTGTGATACAGACTTAAGTTCATCTAATGTAGCAATTTGATATAAGAGGTCAGTTCATTTAGTGTAGCAATTCACTTAATTGGTCTTTGATGTAAGTTTATCCTAAAAAAATCTGACTGATGTAATGATAACCTGAATGTCTTTTGAATGTACAAACCTTTACCTCTCAGTTCACAGACAAGGAATTTGAAATTTAACTTCTATCTTTCTTTACTCAGTTTTTCTAGACAAGTTTCATTGCTACAGTTTTTTTCTTATGTGGACTGGTGTGAGAGGCCACGTTAAAGAATCTCAACAAAGACAGAGTAAGACACAGAGGAAAAGAACTTTTGGCAAATCATCCCAATAAATGGCTCTGCTGGACCCACTGCAGCCCATTCTCAGGGTGGGAACCTGAGCTAAAGGGTGGTGATTTGAGTAGTGAAATGAGTCAGATGTAGATTAAATATGTTAAATATCACATGGTTTTTCTGATTTGGGAAAACCAGGATACAGGCATAGAATCAAATGGGTGTAATAGTGAGAGTTATAGGAGGATGGCGAGGGTGGAGGAAGGCCCAAAATGGGAAGACACTGTAATGTTCATGGGAAATATATGTGCACAAAATAATCAAGATCATTGTAAACATTTTGTATTGCACACACACACATATATATATATAAATATTATATATATATTATATTATTATTATTATTATTATTGTATAAATGATGGGGGAAGAAAAAGTCATCTGGCTTAAAATCTCAAAGAAACTTGTGGCCTGATAGGATGCACCTGCCTTTCTCAAGATTACATAAATACAAGAACACCTGAAGGAGACCGTTACCAAATCGGGGGTGGCCTTGTGTGATTTTGTAGATGATATCTTCCGCGCTGACACCTGGAGCTTCCGCCTGCAGGATTCTGCTGGTAATCTGCAACATGCCCCCTTCTGGAACCCACACCATCGAATTGGCCACAACCCGAAGAGTACCATCATCCTAGAATAAGGGAAAAGTACAGAATTGGGACCAAGCAAAATTAGAAAACATTAATCAGTGAAACATATGTTACTGGGTTTTACTGATTCTGAAGAGCACCTAGTAAGAAGGGAATATTCAGAGCTTCTAATCATACATGGACTAAGTTTGCAGATTATGTGTAGACATATGCATGTGTATATTACACATGGCTTATGTCCTGCTGTCTCATTTATCACAAACAAATAACTTACACCATTCAGAAGAGAAAGTCTCTCATTGCTTTCCTTTTCATTTGTCCACCTACCTCACCTTTTATTGACATGCAAGAGATCTGCTCACTCAGCACCTAGTACATGCCAGCTCCTTACTACAGAACTGAGGCACACAAGGATCTATGAAGCAGGATCTCAACTTCAGAACTGGTAGCCTAGGAGGAGATACACACCAAGTATTAGGATGTGACCTTCACAGCTGATGTTCCCTAAGAGCAGAGAGCTAGGAGAGAGCAGAGCAAGGTCACCTCAGGAAGATTTCACTTGGGCAATGTAATTTCCTTTCTCATTAATATCAACAATAACAAAAGGCTTTCTAAGTAGACGGGGTGTTGAAACAGATTTTTAGCACCGAGCCCAGCTTAAGAAGAAGTAGCACCTGCGATGCTGTAAATCTCGATTTATCTTAGAGTCATACTAAGGAAAACAGGAGTCTTTGGGATGAAAATGGGACGATCAGACCAAAGGTATGATCAATCAGCCCTTGGAAACAGACTGCAAGGGCAAGAGACAGAGGTGACTGGCAGTGGGGTGCACCTGGAGCTACAGAAACCACTTAAGTTCTCGCACTGGCTCAGGGAAGAGAAAACACAAACCTGCAAGAGAGCAACTGCAGTGGAAACGGAGGGTTAGAAACAGATTCTACAAACACTACAGATGCAGAATTGACAGGCTGATGGCTGATTGAAAGCGAAGCCCCAACAGCTGGGAGTAGACAGCTGGAAGAAATCACCTAGTTGGCACTCCTAAGCAGGCAACCATTTTAATTGCTAAAGCTAATGTGATTAAAAACTGCTGCCATTCCTGATTTACAAGGTGCACACCCTTCTCCTAAGCCTCGTAATTGACATGCCCCACAGAATGAGATCAGGGAGGCTGTCAGCACTCACTTCCTCTTCAGACTTCAAAAATCAGTGAATCTGATATTTTAAAATAGAGTATTTGAGAAAGGATGATTTCTTAAATTATTCTTACGATTTTCAAATATGCCAATAAACCACAGACCCAGCAGCCCTCTCCGGAGGAGAGTATTTAGAAGACAGACGAGGACGGTCCCTTTGTGGTCACTTGGCACTGGGACATGTCCCCTCTCAGAAGGCTGTCATGGCTATTTTTAGCACATCGAATAGAAAACTCAGTCAAACAGTGCCCGGGAGAATAGTGGCAAAGTCACTTTCTATCCCAATTGGTGCTTAGGGGTGAAATCCCAGAGAATTTTCTCCTTTCACAATGGACATAGGATATTATTTATAAAGACATCAAATGTATGCCAGAAAGTTTGCATATAATCTGCCAGAATTCCAGGAGAAAAGGTTTTAAGCCAGCAGAATTTCATATATCACGATACACTTGGATCCAAGTTTCTTAATTACTAGAAATCTTTCCAATAAACAGCAGCCCAATCAGCTTTGGTTTTGGCTATAGAAATCAATTATACAAAAACACCACATTATTGAATTAATATTCAATGTGGTTTTTCATACTCCAAGTAAGTGAGCCCTGTAACCTGAGTGTGTGGTCCCCAGATGGCTTTGCACAAAATTTCTACCCTGATTGTACTCAATACAAACTCCTCTACCTCCTATGTGGATGCAACTATTGAGGAGACAGTACAACTTGTAACTCAGTGCTTTTCATATCCAGAGAAAAGATCTGAGAGATCTTTAAGTGAGATGACTGGTGGAAGACTTTCCTTCCTGAAGCTAGGCAGCAAACACCGGAGGATCTGACTGTTCACATGGGAATAGCATTGCAAGGCTTTAAAGAAACACACACATAAAAAAAATAAAGGAAACACAATAACACCAAGGGAAGAAAATAAAGCTATAGTGGCTAGTACCAAAGATACGGAGATCTACAGGCTGAGGACATGGCTCAGCAGCAAAGCACTTGCCTAGCACATGAGAGGTCCTGTGTTTTATTTCCAGCGCTGGGAAAACAAAATGCAAGAAAGAAATGAAGGTCTAAGAACTGCCTGACAAAAACCACAAAATAATGACCTCAGAGAAGTACAATGAATGGCAGAAGGACACAGAGAGAAAACTAAACCAAAATCAGGAAAGCAATATATGAACAGAACGAAAAGTTCAAAACAACCAGAGATTCTGGAGCAAATGATTAAAGTGAAAAATTTAATAGAGCCCGCCTCAATAGCAGACTCCATCAAGAGATAGAAAAATCAGTGAAGCCGCTGACAGAAATTATTTGAAGTTATTTAGTCAAAGGAATAAAAGAAAATAAGTAAAAGGTAAAAAGGCCATTTAAATAAGGATGAAAAGTCTTTCTAGATTTGGGGAGAAAAATGAACAACAAGCTCAATGCACCAAAGAACTCTGAATAGACTGAACACAAAAAATTATTCACTGAGGGACATTATAGTCAAATTTTCAGGTCCATGACAAAAAAAATTCAAAAGCAGCAAGATAAAGATAACTCATCATGTACAAGGGAACTTAATATGACTATCAGAATACACAGCAGAAACTTTGAAGGCCAGCAGAGTGGGACCATATAGTTCAAATGCTATACCAAAATAAAATTACCAACCAGGAATAATTTGTCAGCAAAGCTGCCAGTCAGATACGAAGGAGAGATAAAGACTTTCCCAAGGAAAGAAAAGCTAACATCATCACCACGACACCTGTTTCGCCAGAAATGCTAATGTTCTTCAAGATGAAATTAAAGGATGGTAATTAACAACAGAAAACCATATTGGAGGAGAAAACTCGCCACTACAGGAGAAGTACAGCTGGCCTTCTTAAATCCATGTGTCCACACGCATCAGTTCAACCAAAGGTACATAAAATATTTAAGAAAAACCCATGTCTGTTCTCAACATGTACACCTTCTCACATGTACGTACTATGTACTTCGCATTCAGTATTGACCCTAGTATAAATGGAGAGAAAAATACTGAAAATAACACCAGCTACGGAAACGTGCTAATCATTCTATAAGAGATAAAAACTTTGCCATCAATAGCACAAATAAGAGACAGGAACGGGGAAAAGTGAAATTGTTCACAGAATAGAAGGTAATTTGTTATTTGTTTGAAATGGACTCTTAAAGCCATCTAACATCTAGATCAAAAACAAAAAATCTGTGGTAGATATGCAAAATATAGAGAAAGGAACTAATGCATACCACGAGGGGGAAAATTCACTCTCTAAGGAAAAGAGAATGTTGTTCAGCCTTAAAAATGAAGCAACTCCTGCACCTGATACAACATGGGTGAACCCGAAGGACACCTGGCTGAGTGAAGCCAGCCAGCCACAGAAGACAGAAGCTGGATGCTCGTGTTTGATGTAGAAGATCTAATCTAGCCAGACTCATAGAAGCAAAGAGCAGAATAGCAGTGACAGGGGCTGGGAAGACAGGAAAAGTGAAGATGACAGCTAGTTCTTCCAGGTACCATCTGGAAATCTACACAGCACAGTGCCTGCAGCTGACAGTACTGCATGGTTTGCGAACATGAGAGTTCTAATGCTCAGTGGTCCTGCCATAAAGGTATGTGATGGCATGGAAAGAGCTAGGGAGAAACTCTGGGAGATGATGCGTCTATGACTTTGAGGTACTGAGAGTTTTACGAGTATATACCTATCTCTACACTTACTGAATCATAAATGTTAAATACATAGAGCTTTCTGCACATCAACTGTAGCTCAATAAAGCAGCTTAAAAGTATAATTACTCATATTCATCATGATGTTTCTTCTTACTCTTTTCTTATAGAAGTGAATAGGGGAATGCTGAAGAAGAGATAAATAGACTGCTACACATTGTCTCTCCTATATGTCAGTATCCACAAAAGCCAAATTTTAACCTTATGTCTCCAATAATTCTTACCTTTTGGTATTCTTAACTATCTCTCCTAATAGTTTCTCTCCCCTGCATACTGGTGCATATATTCTTGTCAGCTCGAGAAATTAGCTATATTTCTAGCTGAACAACCTCTTTCCCAGGGATGGTTTATAAATCCTCCAGGGTACATTAGTAGGCAATGAAACTCCACCAAGTAAAATTGGGGGAATGATTAAAACAGTGATTTAAATTAAATAGTTCTTCTAATTCATTTCATAGCACAAATGTTGGTAATAAAGTTTAGCCATTACATATCGCATTATAAGTAAAAGTATTAATGTTGAGAACCCCAAGTAAGAATTCAAGACTCTTATCAGGGCCTTGTTGTTGCTGGGCCAGTGCTCTAACCATGGTGCTATTTCTCTAGTCCCAAGATCAAAGTTTTAAAAATTTCACTATTTAGAAAATGACTATGGTTGGATATAAAAGAGACCTTATCATTTTTCTTATTCTGTAAAATATGCCTTAATTTGTAAAAGTCTCTTTGTATGATGGTGTTAAAACTTCATTTTGTGGACCCTGGGGACTTCAGGGAAGGAGCACGTGTTACGCTATATGTGGAAAAAAATTTACCAGCCGGAAGAAAGAGTTGAGGATGATCAGAAAGTTTCTGTGATTCTCAGAACCTTGTTGCTTTGGGTCAGGTATACAGAACCTCTTCTCCATGTAGATTTCAATAAACATATCATTAAATGGAACAAACTAATTTAGCTTACACCAAAGGGGAAGCTCCTCTTATGTGACAAAGATTCATTTATTTGTGAAATGGATCGACACTTACTCACACTGGTACTGTCGTTCTCCTAAATTCCATTACTGTCAAACTTAGCTGTATCCATGAAAGACCACCAAAGAGAGGCTGGCATGAATGAAATTGGGGGAAACACAACAGAGCTTCTTAGTGCACACAGGCTTTACCACAGCCAGAAAGGTCTCTCAGTGACACAACTTTCCATCTAGTTTCCAGTATGACACTTGGAGGCGGGCAACAATAAACTACCACCCATCTGAAGAAAATAACTTTTCAAACAATAACAAATGTGGTCAGAAAGGTCATGAGATACATTGCCAAAGTAGAAAAAAAGGATGATTTCCAGAGGCACCTAATTAATGGAGAGCAGGCAGTTCCTTGGGAGCCCAGCAATAGCGAGAAGCTCACTGAGCATGACTGGCCCCTGCTCATATTTTATTACTTTGTCAGACACTGAACTGCTTTAGAACCTATCTGCAGGAGTCCTGGGTTTGCTAATCCATCCAACTAATGAAGGCCTATCTGGCAGAACATTCCTTATTATTTTTTAATCTTTTCTTTTTCTTCTTCTTTTGCCTCCGTCTCCCAACAGAACATGTTTCAATGATAGTCCTGGTTCCATCTTCTTCCCGGCGGTTTAGGCTAAGCCTGGAGGTAGCAGTCAAGTGCGTTCACTGCCAAAACACGAGGACTGGCGGTCTCTTTACTCAGTTCTAGATGAATCACTTCAGCACTTGCAGACACGACCTGCATGTTTCCCACGTGACACAGGACACACTGGAAGCAGGAATAATCAAGCCAGAAACAACATCCTGAACCCCTCTGATGGGCCTGATTAAGAACGAAAGTGACATACTCCCTTCTTGCATGAAGTTTCCATTTTCTATTCCATCCTACTGGAAAAAAAGGCTGAGTTTTCTATCAAACAATATTAAGACCAATTTGTAGGTTTTTTTCAGCAAAAACTCCACAACAAAGTTCCACCAGCCATCCCACCATTTAGACATCAGCCAATAAGCAGCCTCTCTCCAAGATGGACATGCAGATTGCCTGGTAGTCAGAACTCTCATACCCATCTTTAGAAACAGTTATTCGAAGGAAACCAATCCTGCCTAACTGTATATCCATTGGACTTTGTAATAGTTAAGCCCAATTTTTTGCTTCTTGGGTTTAGCAGATTTACATTTATAAAAATTTTCACTTGTAACAAGTGTAGAGAGTCCAGGGGGAAGATTCCAGGGGCCTTGGGCCTGCCTGCTTAGCTAGAACACTGAGAAAAATGACTAAATTACTGTCTTCATTTCATCCATTAAGTAACTAACAATATACACAACCAATACATTGAAAATAAAAACAGGCCAGAATGAAAAGAGCCTTGTGGTTAATTAAGTGCAGAAGGCAGATATACTTGAAATAAAATCACAGCTCCAGTACTAAATATGTTTATGAAAACCAATGTACTTAAACCTCTTTGTGTTTTAGTTTTCTCTTTTGGAAGATTAAAGATAATTGCACAAATATCATAGAATGATTCTGAAGATCAAAAGGAATGATTCACATCAAACTTACTTGCCTAATAAATGTTAAAAATAAAACAAAACCCAACTCTTTCATCATAGAATTTCCTTCAAGACAAATAAGTTCATCTATCCCCTAAGATATGATAAAATCAAAGGAGTAGATATAAGAAAAAGCATTTTGAATTTCTAAAATGAAAAATTAGAATATATTTGTATAATATCATTATAGTCAAGTTTATTTTTAGCACATTCTGATGGACCTGAAGACTCTGGTCACTTGTTTCATTGTTTGAACCCATGTACAGGTCCCATCATGGACAGGTAACCACGGAAAAACAGAAGATGATGAGGCAGAGGAGGGAAAGGAGAAGGAACAACCTTAACTCAAATTTCAAGAATCAGAAACATACACAGTAAATGCCCGCATAACTTGAAAGCTACAAGGATTGTAAAGATTCCAAAATGTTGCACCTTGAGTCTCATTTAAGACTTGACAATCTATTTCTCTTTGTTTTGGTAGTTAAAGCAGCTAAAATCCTGACAATGAACTTTCATCTTGAACCATTCCATAATAAAATGATTGTGCAATGCGCTAAACTCAGCTCCCAAGATGAAGATTGAAACCATGATAGGAAAGGTGACTGAAGGTTGCATTGTGATCCCATACAGCCTTGGAAAGAAACCAAGAAGGAAGAAAGAAAACTTTCTACATCTGTCTAGACTTCATCTCCCAGGGCGTTTGCAAGAGGGCGATAATTAGGATTAGCTACAAGGTGGCCATCTGCCAACTATCTCTTCTTCAGCCTTCATGCACTCCCCCTCTCTTGTGCCACCATCACTATTCTCAGCAGCTGATAATGAGACGAGAGACTGAGAAACTAGTTAGAAGATCACATTAGAGGCAGCAGTTCCCCTTCAGGAGGATCAATCACAAATTATGGGTGATCACCGGTGAGAAAGTGACAAATGATTTTAAATGGTCCCTGGTAAATCAATCCTTCTAGCTGATTGTTAATGACACCTCCATAGGTAGTTCAATTTGGAATGAAAAGTTTCAAGAAAAGTAACTTTCCCAGTCTACGACCAAGGGAAAGAGCCGTTCTTGACGGAACTGAGGAAACAGCTTCCAGTGAAGCACTGGGTTTTAAAATTTTTCCAACAGGACTATTTGCTCTGCTATAGATGAGCTCAGTATTTCCCAGAGTCTGATGAGTACCTCATTCTTATTCTCAAGAATATGTTGTGTGGTACACAGATGAAGTTTTAAAGAATAATTATGTGTTAATTTTAATATTTCAAAAAGTATATGACCATTGTGTCAAATATACATACTAATAAAATGGGGAAAATATGATTCTACATTAAACTTGTGATTTCACTTGTTAGGACAAGGCTACAATAAAAAATAAGTTTATTTGGAAGAAAAAGTATGAAATAAATACTCAGCACAGGTGCTCATGGATGTGGAAGAAACCTAAGAAGGCGGCATACTAACATCTCTGAATAAGAAACACTCCTAGGCTCTCGGCCAAAACCCTCGTGTTTGCCAAGAGAGTTCCTTCCTCCCACTTCAGCGGGGCTGAGAGGAGGCCGAACTCATTCTTTTAGATTCGTTACAATTACCTGATAACAAGCTTCTCATTTCATGAGCTGTTTTAGAAGGAAAGACAAAAAGAAAGGAACCTTGATTCTTACAATTATGTAGAGGCAGGCAACCAAGAGATCAGTGGATAGACACAAAGCTTTATGGGAGTATAGCAAGAAGGAAAGTTCAAAATCCCATTTTGAACAGAAGTCTTTCAGGCCAAGGGTGCTATACACACACACACACACACACACACACACACACACACACACACACAAGTATACGTGTGTGTGTGTGTGTGTGTGTGTGTGTATCATTTATCTATCTGCATGCTACCCCTTGCAGAATAAATGCTTAATAAACGACTCCATAAGGGGTTATATTGGATCAATCAATAAATAATTACATCCTAACTTTATGAGTACTGCAAAATAATATCATCAGCAAAAGTTAACATTAACTTGAGAAAAGTGAGTGTGAACTAACTTGAGAAGTGACACCTACCTTGGGCACTATCTTCACATGGAAAAGTATATTTTGGAAGGAGTGTCCATCATTGGCCTGCAAGACCGCAACATCGGATGCGCTATCTGAGCCGTCGTGAGCATAGAGCAGAAGGCCCCTGGAGAGCTCATCCAGCCGGAACTGATAGATAGGGCCTGTGGGGGACTGAAGTGTTTGGAGCAATTGGCCACGATGGGGAGGATCCAGCACTTCCACGACCACATCCTGTGGGTTGTCATCATCCCGGATGTCAAGCAGCTGGGTGGTAATAGTTCCCCGACCTCCTCTGCTAATACGGAGAACTTCATTCCGCAGTACGTAGGGGGCCTATGGAATTAAAGAGAAAGGGAAGAGGGGGAAGAAAAATCATTTAAAGGAAAGAAAAAACGATCTGGAGAACTAGATACTAGTGTATGTGACCTAACTGACATTTCGGTGTCTTTCAAGAAACCATAGGTTCTCCAGCAAAGCACCAGCCTGCTTCATGGTGAAAGCAGTTGTCAGAGGTGCAGCTGGACATGGTAACTTCGGTGTGTTAGAGTTTTCTCTGGTTACCTCAAGACCAAAAGCAGGCAATGAACAAGAGCTACTTCTAAATTCCTAATTTTTCTGCTGTCTTGATTTGTCCTATGCCTCCTACAGTGTGAGATCAACTCAGTGTCAAAAAATCCAATTGGTGGGCTGCAGCTAAGAAAGACCAATGAAAGATCAGGGATCTTTGGACTTGGATTTGGAAAATAAGCATGGTGTTTTAAGTAATATTGCAACATGCTGCTGCAGAGGAAGGTAAGTCCATATTCTAGATTCATATTGTTTCTGGTTCCTCCCAGTAATTATCTTCAAACTCTTTCATCCAATCTTGACAAAACTGCACCCCAACTTAGCTTATTAAACCCTGACAAGTTCATGGCCTGGGTAAAAAAAACCATCGAATTAATTCTTGTGACACTGCTAATAATATAGATTTTAATGTTTTCCTTGAGATTGTCAAGTTTCTCCCACCAATGTAAGCAGATAAAATGTTCTTTTATAAAGATAAAAGTGAACGACCCACAACAGAAACAGACACAGACACCAAGACACACGCGTGCCAAACATGCCAGAAACGTTTTATTTTTATTTTAGGGTTTTTCTGTATCATTTAAAGTTGAAACATCCAGGACTTTTCTCAACACACTATTGTAGTCCAAATGGCTTTTTTTTTTTTTTTTTAAATGTTGGTATAAAAAGTTCTCATAACATAAAATTTAACTTTTGGGGGAATAAATGCATGAACTCCAAATTGTGTAATATGTTAGAACCATGGGGTTTGGGGCATTAGTGAGTGTCTGTGTCCACCCTTTTTCAGAAGTGTTCACTCTTTTATCTGATCTTTGCCTTTCTTTCTACTCTGCCATTCACGTTTCGGCTTTCTGCCCATCCACACAGGAATGGTCAATGCAGATGTTGGCACCTATACCAAATGGCTTTCCTTTAAAACCCTGCAAGAATTCTCCTGGCTTCTCAGAAATTACAATCTCCACTACAGTGAAGACTAACTAGTGCATCATTATAATAACCACAGGGTAGGAAATCACATGCTAGCAACTCCTCAGAATTTTTGACTGAAAAGCCCAAATTGTGAATCTACCTGTACAAGTGAACAAGTGGCCCCTCATATTCTGGAAGAAGAAAGAAGGGTCAAAAATCCATCAATAGAAAAGACCGAATTAACTTTTACATGAGAAAACCCCTCGAAGGTTGAAGGTTACATTGAAACATCACAGAACTTTGAAGGAAAAAAAGTAAGTAAGACTCCTTCCTAAAATTCCACTTTAAAAAGTTAAAATAGAAGTTTGTCATACTGTGATACTTTAGTACATGCCATACTTTAGTACATGAGTCTTCCTGTACTCATCTGATAGTCGGAAAACAAACTCAGGAAACCAGAAACTCAATATCCCAGATTAGAAAAAAATTACTTGCCCATATTGACCGTAGGTCTTTCATTGGAATAACTATAGCAGCCCAAATCAAAAGTTCAAAATAAGGCATCTGAGTTTAAATACCAAAGACCATATACGCCTGGAAGTCCTAGCACTGTAAGGCCCTCAGGCACACATTTACAGAGAACCCAGATGTTAGCTTTAATTAACACAAAATTTATACACTTAATTTAGGATTAACCTCTGATCACTCTTAAACTCCAAGTTATCCTTCATGTGACAGCATCACTTAAGGGTTGAGCTGGCTCATTAATACCATCTGGCAGCCAGTTCCCGTCCATGTTGTTATCTATGATCTTTTCATTTTTAAGGCTGAAGAGATAATAATATCAGCTAGAACAATAAGTGAATATTCTTCCTAGATATTTAGATAGTCATGGTTCTCTGAGGTGGTAACTCCTTCTTTTGCTATTAGTCATGAATGAAGATCTGTGTGTGTGTGTGTGTGTGTGTGTGTGTGTGTGTGTGTGTGTGTGTGTGTGTGAAATACACACACCATTCCTATTCCTTTGGCACATTACAGTTGTTCGATCCCTCAAGCCTAGTTCTCAGCACTTCTATTCTGCATTCTGGACACATAAGTACAACCTGACAGAGATGAGTGATGTGAGATGAGTATGAAGGGCCGTTACACCAAGTTTTATTGCCTCTACCAAGATTTCCTCAGATCTATGTTTGGCTGATGGCCACACTAACACCCAAAACTCCTTAGTAAGATCCATTAACTACTGCAAATTTCCTCCCTCTGAGAGAAAAAAATATTTAGATGAAAAACTTCTTAAGCTAAGAATAAAGAAAAATCTCAACAAATGGAAAAACTTTAAAATATTCTACAGAATGGTATCAGATTCAGTAAGGTAAGGCCCCATAAAGCATTGGTTTGGAGCACACAGTCTGAAGCCAGTCACATATTTTGACTATTCACAAGCAGTATCGCTGTGCACAATTTACTTAACCTCTTGGTGTCTTATCTGAAAACTGGAGATATTACTATCTCCCCAGGTTGGCATGAGGAGCAGGTGAGTGACTTACATGATACACTGAAAGCCACAGAGGCATTAGCAATTGTTATTGGTGACGCTATTATCCCAAAGTACAAAAATTACTCCAGCATTATTTCATGATAAAACCTAAAATTGATTTAACTCAATCATTTTCTCCTAAAATTTCTAAAATCTTGACCCTTTTCTTCTAATTCAGCAGAAATATGACATAGTTAAATGCTTGCTATTTTAATTACCTGTGCTGAAAATGCTTGTATGTTGATCAGCTGTGGTTCAGAGAAGAACTGCTGGTCACTAATTTTCAAGGAAAAATAGCCTTTCCTAAAGAAGCACCCAGGAAATGGAAAAGAAAACACAATCACCAATTAGTCTTTAGAAAGATTACGATTACAAACATTTTCAAGCTATGTGCAGGTAACACTGTGAATCAAACAAATGTAGAAATATAATATCCCCACTGTAAATAAAAATGACCAAAGATGAACATAGTAAGATACTGGTAAAAATACCATGTGTTCTGAGATCTCATTATAAAATAGTAATAATAATTACTTTGCATCTATTTTTCTCAGTTGAATATAAAAAATGACTTTCAGAACTAGAAGATTAGTGATATACTACACAATGGAAAGGAATCTCTTGTATCTCTGATCATTTCTCAATCATTAATTCTTCCCAGCAAACTTTTCCTACAATCCTTTCCCAATTCACATGAGCAGCCCTTGACAAGGACACTTGCATTGTCTGAGTTACATGACTATCTCTCCACATTCCCACCACTACGCACATTCAACTGTGGACAAAAATAGGGAAAGAAGGCTGATTCTTCACTGGAGAGTGATTCTTCACTGGACCTGGCCTGAGAGCCAGCAACCAGCCTCACCATTTCGGTATGGAGCAACGAGGGACTAGCATGTCGAAGAGACTAAGAGGTTTGTGAAATCTATGAGCAAAGAGATGGAGAGGCGAGAGAAGAGCTGAGTCCTGCTTCCCACTGCCAGTTACAGCTTCTGGGCTTGTCCTGGGGCACAACCCGCGCTTACCATCTTTGAGATCTCAATCACCTCTGCAAAGTTGTAACAATGCTTAACTAGTTTTCATAATCTAGTTCAAGTTGATCTCTATAACTTATAACTATAGATTCCAAGTTAATGATAAAATAAGGCTCTTTTTTTATTTTGCTGTGGGTTGACCTTTATTTAAAGAGTGCTGTTTATGCAGCTTTAGAGACTCTTCTAGACTCTTCGCCTACCTGCGAAGCCAAGCCAAAGACAGGGCTCACTGCTAGCTGGTAAGACGTATAATTAATGCATTATAGGAGTTTGAGAACACCTGGTCTACTACAGCAACCATTGTTCTAAAGGTTCTTTGAAAGGCTTTCTTGGAACTAAAACTTATACCTGAAAGAACATGGATGGATCTCAAAAACACCATGGCAAATGCCAGCAACAAAAAAGTGCTGATTCTATTCACATGACATTTTAGAAAGGGCAAAACTGTAGAGAGAACACACCAGATCAGTGGTCCCCTGGGACTGGCAGGAGGGGTGCAAGTATAAAAAGGAGGTTTTGGGGAGGTGATGGAAGGGTTTCACATCATGACTGTGGTTGTGGTAGCAGTTAACACTCTTGTAACAGTATGCTTTAAAATAGGGAATTTTATAGAATGTAAATTATAGCTCAATAAATCTCACTCAAGAAAAAAAGGTAACCGTGTCTTCCCCCCTCATCCATCCTTTTCATTTTCTGTCCCATTTAAATTCCACCTCTCTTGACTTCAACTTTAAGATTTAAGAAATGCAAATAATAGAAGCTATGGGATGAAGAAGGACGAGGCAAAATGGGCTTCGGTGGCCCTGCGGTTCTGCTAAGGGAGCCCAGCATCTCCGTAACACAGACCCAGCACTGCTCCCCCAACTACACTCCCTGCTTGTCATTTACTGCACAGCAGCATTCTAGTCCCTAAGGAATCCAATCATACGGAATTCCAGTCTTAAAGAATCACAGTGTTTTCATGAAGATTGCTTTCTTAATTTTTCTATCATTCAGAAACAGTTTTATTTTTTCATGCATTTCTACCAACCTCATTTTACTCTTTCTCTGTTACACTTTTTGTTTTGAATATGTAGATAAAGAAAGCCTAATATTAAAATGGGTGCCCAATAAAATAAAGGGCACACAAGTATTCTCTAACCTGCCATTCTCTACTTAGAGGTGTAAGGTTTTACAAGAACACAGGTGATGTGCATCGAAACCAGTAGACAAGCGGATTGGCTTGGTTGTCTATGAAGTTCTATGGTGTGTGTGTGTGTGTGTGTGTGTGTGTGTGTGTGTGCATGCGTGTGCATGCACATGTACATGTATGTGATGTAGATATTTACTTGGAGCAAAAAAGAATGCAGGAATTTACAGAGAGACACTGTGATCGGAACTATGAGATTCTGAGGCCCTTCTACAGCAGTCTACCCTTTTCCATGCAGTGGTCTTAGCATCTACAGGACAACAACATGCCTGCTGTCCCTAAAGGGATGGATGTTGGGTTGGAATCTCAGCTCTACAACCCATTACTCATACTCTCAAGGTCCCAGTTTCCTCATCTGTTGAACAGGAACATCACATAC
Organism: Ctenodactylus gundi; assembly: GCA_004027205.1. NCBI lineage: Eukaryota > Metazoa > Chordata > Mammalia > Rodentia > Ctenodactylidae > Ctenodactylus > Ctenodactylus gundi. The sequence continues at coordinate 92,026 of PVKB01000572.1, forward strand.
AGAATTCACACTCAGAGTTACAACAATGCCGGGTTCAAAGTAAACACTCAGTCAATGTCAAGTTTTTCTTACTAATCTAATGTGATCTTCTGAGGTTACCAGCATCATGAGTGCAGAACTACAACAGAGAAAGTTTTACCTATCTTTCTCTTTACTTCTCTTAAACTCAACATCAAAAAATAAGAACATATTGAAAAAAAATAAAAGAAAACCCTCAAATTTATGTTGACAAAGAAAATAGTCACCACGTCTTTATCCCTTTTCTGTGGGTTTTTATTTCTTGTTTACAGACATAGCTGAAGGTAAATTATCCACACTAGTGAAACCGAGCAGAGTGAGTGAGAACCTGAGAGGCTGATGCTTGGGGTGCGTGCTCTTGACTTCTGGTTGGTGGGTTTACTCTGCTAACTACAGGGCCATGTTCACTTGGGTTGGCACCAATATTCGATTCTGCTTCTGAGGCTATGTCAGCAGGGGTGGGGAAGGCAGCCAGAAGTGCTTGTGTGTGAAGCCTATGAGGAATATTGGATCAGGCTTAGAAATCAACCACAATTAATCCTGTAATATGGATACTAAAAAGTTAACCAGACCTTCAGTTTCCTTCCATGTCTGAGTTTCGAGGAACCCCATGACAAGCGTGTGCCTCATCCTTCATCTGCTCCCTACTCCTTGTGCATTGCCCTCCTGTGGAGGAAGCAGCTCTAGCATCTGCCTGCACAACCAGTTTTGTTCTGCTGGGCCAAAAAAATGGGCAATTTTACTAGGAATTTTCCTGTCACATCAGAGAATTACCCATAATTATGTGATAAAGCGAAAATGCTTCAAATAGAAGCACAGCTCTCCGAGCAATTACAGGGCAATGATGACAGGCAGCTAAAAGTGTTGGAGGAGTATCGATCTTCCCTGGACGGGAAGGGAGGGCTGTGAAGAAGGCGGTGGACAGAGCAACGCTGGAAAAGAGGCCAGATTAAAACAACACTCACTCACCTAGGCTTTTCCTTGCTATGTACAAAACGGACTTTCTTCTGGCTCACATCTTTCCAGCTGAATCGGCCAGCCTTGTCCAGTGGAGCCTCTTTGCCATTTCTGGACAGCACCAGCTGACCGTTGGTGGGGGTGCTCACAACGTGGAACAGGAGGTCCTCCACTCTGCCATCCTGGTGTTGGACATTCAAGAGGGAAAAGTCCAGGGGCCTCATTGAGCCAATTGCAAGGGTCAAGGAACCATTCACATGAAGACTGGGGGTCTGTGTTTTGCCTGAAAAACATGAATCCAAAGGTCAAGTTTGTCACATTCGCTGCTCAGGTCTTATTTATTCTAAAGAAATAAACCTGGAATTCTAATTGAAAGCCACAGAGAGGTGACTGTAAGATATTTATAAGTGTCCTCAAAATTAGTGGCTGTCACCTGACTGCATAGGAGACTAACACGAGACTTAAATAGAATAACTAAATTATAAAACTGTTAGAAGAAAGCATGAAAGTAAACTGATATTTTTAATTTAAAAATGCTTGCTTAGAAGTCACGAAAAGCACAAATGTGAAAAGATAAGTCAGCTATCATCGAAATTAAAAACTTTGTTTCAAAACATGCCAAAGAGAAAGAACCATTCATACAGCAGAAGAAAACATCTGCAAGTCATTCATCTGAAAAAGAACTTGTTTTACTGCTAGAAATTCTGACTTAGATGTTCTGAAATGGGCCTCATTAATGGTACAAACTCCCAAGTAATCCTAACAGGACAGCAGGTTTGAAAGCCACGGTCCTGTCTTGATACATATGTCCCACCTAAGATCCACTGAGGACAAGAAAAGAGGCAGGTAGCTGGAAGCAGTTCCAGCCTTAGAGTAGCAGCTGATCAGCAGTGAAGTAGGATGATGGATGGTTTATATTGAAAATATTCACATTAAGTGTACACACTTGTTTTAAAATACTGTAAGCTCCATCCATATGAAACATCTGCTGGCTGAACTGGGACTTCCTGCCACAGAGCAGACCTCACTCTGTCTTATGCAAAGTGTTTTGCTGAGATGTTTGATTGGTAACACTCCCTTTTGCGCGTCAGAGGGAACAGCTTGGGAAGGCCAAGTGTCGTGGGGACAACTTCTACTGGAAGACTATTCTAAGGACAGTAGGATTCACTTTTCACAAGTTGACTTGTATTACGTCCCAAGAATAGTAAGCTGGTGCTCATTTTGGACTTTCCAAGTGAGATGTCCAACATCTTAATAAATCAAAGTAAGTATTTTCTTTGCAAAATTCTTAATATTTTTAAAGGCCAGAAATGTAGAGACAGAATACATAATTGGATATAGATGTGGCAAAATTCCTAATGTTACTGATAAGCAACTCTAAAAAAGAAAATAGGAACTCAGCCATGGTATAACTTTCAAGTCTTATCCAACTATAAAAGTTTGGGAACTCAAAATTGGAAGTGAATTTAAATCGGCTTCTCTATTGTTTAAGATAAGGTAACTATAAATGTACTGGAAAGGACTAGCTTCATTCCTTTAACATGTTCTTCATTCACCACTGTTAACAGAGTGGCTTCACCTCCGCCCACTTTGAACCTAAGAACCTGATGGAGAAATCTCCTCACATTGTTCACTGTTTATAACTTATCTTTACTCAGCACAGAATAAAGATGCTCCTTTGCACCTTGGTGTAATCAGCTCTACAGGCTTATATGAATAAAAATAAATGCATTATGCACATAAATATATACGTGATTTTCTATAATATGGCTACCATTCAGAAACAAAGCCAAGTTTCCATCAAATATCTTAACTGATAATTGTGCGTCTGCAAAGCAAGATCACTTCATATTTCCTTCCAAACATCACAGGCATTGATTTTCCCTAACTCTGCCTCTTCTATAATCAGCCCCTATTTCTTGGCAATCCCAGGGTTTTCCCAGAATGGGAATTCTGCATTATATACCATAATTGTTAATTATTTCTGTAAACCCAGCCTTTACAGAAAAAATTACTAGCAAATTCAGCAGACTACCACAGGAAATGCTCTTACCAGAACATGTATCATTAGAAGGGTGGGCAGAGAGACTAGGAATACAGCTGGGAACACAGGTGCCACTCCTCAAAAAGAACCCATTTTCACAGAGGTGACACCAGCCCCTGGGGGTGCACCGCAAGCATCCTCGAGGACAGGCTGCCAAGGAAAAGACACTACAGTTAAGGCCCAACGAAGGCACAGGCACACGGTGTGGACCACCAGGGACATAAAGAGATTGTAGTCAGAGGTGTTAGAGCTGCAAAAAGAGACTTCTGGGTATTTACTTGGAGAGTTTCATGGGAAACTGATCTCTCCTTAGAAGGAGTCAGAACAGAGGCTTGCTCTTCATGTCATACAGCGTAATCTAAGAAACACAGCACTTAGGTAGACTGTTTGGTCTGTGCCACTTACTAGCTGGGACTTTAGTCAAGTTCTTTAAGCAATCTGTGCTACAACTTTCTTTTCTTAAAAATAAGGAGAGTAAATGGCATTTGGTGCCTGTCACATAGAAAACGGTCAAGTTTTATACCTCTATTTACTCACTGTCATTATTTCTAGAAGCAATAGCATTAGAATTAGCAGTGGTACTACCGGTAGTAGTAATAGTTGTGGTTTAAATGCATGAAGAGAGCTATGTAGAAAGCCGTAGCACTATGGCTTTGGGTCAAGTTAGTAATCTTCTACAGACTGAATGCTTACTGCTTAATTTTTCTGCTTTCTTAGTTGGGTTTCTGTTACAGAAAACTTGCATACTATTACTTATGTTTACTATCTGATTGTATGTTTCCTTGACTCACATTTCAAGTCTTTTTTTTCCCACCTGTAAAATAGGACTCATGTTTTCCATGTTTTACCAAGTCAATACTAGAAAAGAAAACTCAGGTAAAAATAATTTAGTGAGCAGGGACTGCTATGCTGGGTTGCTGGTGTTAGAGTTAATGCTGAGTGGGTCACACGGTACCAAGGTTTGACAGAAATGATGAGAACAAACGGGCAATTTCATTGGGTGATCCAGTGAGCACAGATATTAATACTTTGGGTTTACCTTTCATTTTATAATAAAAGCTCCAGTGTGTCTCATTAAATTATTCCCCGAAATCCTATTCTTGAAGGCTACAACGCCAATATAGGGGTCATGGGTGATTTAATCTACACACTGAAAATTCTGCATCCATATCAATACGGCTGATCCACTCTTAATGGAGAACTTACTGCAGTTCAATATAAGCTTTACATTCCATAAAATACTGGCTTTGTTTCCATGAAGACCTTTAGGGACAATATTGATTTGTAGGAGAGAATTATTGAGTTGTGTTCCTATATCCTCTTTAACCAGCATTTGGCAGGTGTACACAGGAAACCATCAATTACTTGGGCCCAACTTCGCAAGTTTTCATTCTGCTTCTAACTCGAAGTCTTCCTGCTATCTGAGTGCCAACACACGTGACTCACTTGCTGCCCCTACTTCTTCCCAGAGTACTTAGCACCCACTCAAGTTACCTGTGCATTTGTGCTTTGTATAATCTGCAAAATATCCCTTCCCACATTCCTGGACACACTGGGCTTCCAAGAGGAGAAACGGCCCTTCACAGTGGGTACACTCATGGGGACCTTGGCACTGGAGACAGTGGCTGCCACATTCTAAAAGACAAAAGTCAGTTCAACAGAAATCTGTTTAAGCTTTCTTAAGGAGCTGTGAGTTCTTTTGAAAAGGAAGGGTTCAAAGTCTGGCAGCAACACAATTTGGCCTACTGAGCAAGCTCACATGAGAAGTTAAGAAATGTGGGCTCTGCTTATGACAAGATACTTACCAGTTAGGGACCAAGAATGAGTCCCTACACCTCTTTAAGACTCAACGCTCTCTCCTATAAAAATAGGAGTAAAAATACTGGCTTACACACCTCCTTAGGTGAAGATCAAATTAAATATTGGAAAATACTAGATAAACTTTAAAGTAATTGGCAGATATGAGCAATTATTATTATTATAATTAACTAATCCTTGGCTCTCAGTGTAATTTTGCTGAGATGCTGATCTTTCCTGGCTTATTCACTCAATTACCAATCTCTCGGGAATTCTTTCTTTGCTCTTCCAGCAGAAATTTCAGGCTCTCGGGATTTTGTGGTATTCAATGGAGCTTACAAAAGGTGCTGGACAGAGAGGTCATGGTGCTGTATGCGGCACAGAGAGGGTTGAGGAAGGCAGATGGAAGAATAATGTGGTTTCTTTGCTCAAATGCCACATACACAGACCTTCCCATCTGGAGGAAAGAACAGTTCAATTTTTAAGAAAATCTAAAACCAATGGCCTTCACATATCTCTTTGTATGGGCACCCAATCCAGGAGTCCCACAGTGGCACTGAATTTTAACATTGGTTATATAAAGTCATGGGAGAAAAAAGGGGATTTTGTTTTGAGGCAAGAGTTCTGTTTCCCTCTGTAGTTCTAGCTGGTCCTGAACTCTCTATGTAACCCAGGCTGGCCTCAAACTCAGGGCAATTCTGCCTCAGCCTCCCCAGGGCTTAGATTACAGGAGTGTGCCAACCACATCCAGCTTATATGGTGCTGAGGAATCAAACCCAGGGCCTTGGGCATGCTAGGCAAGTGCTTTAACTGCTGTGCTACTAGCACAGAAAGAGGAAATTGTCATATTAACAAAGACAGCTCTGAGGAAAAAAAAACTAGATCCGGATAAAACAAATAAGCAAGTAAACAGAAGAGAAATTTATCACAGGATCCTCCTCAGAAATTAGAGGAGGCTAAGTTGAGGTGTTACAGGGTGGGACTTCCAGGCACTTACCCTTACAGAAGCCTGAGTCACGGTAGAAAGACGGCGCACACTGCTCGACGCAGGTGCCATCTTGGAGAACGTAGCCATCCATGCACTGCAAACAATCTGTTCTCAAAGGCCCACTACATGAGTTGCAGCTCCAACCGCATTCTGCAAGGAAAGTTCCCATTACATCAGCTCCCTTTCCATCTATCCTCAGTCCCAGAAACTTGGTTATAAGGCTGGGGTCTGCGGCTGCAAGGGGTAACGCGAGGACAACGTAAGGGATGGCAGATCAGTCAGCTATAATGAGGTTTCTACTTGCAGTAGTCTAGATGCTTCTCTGAGATTCAGTGTTTCCTAATTATGTTAAACACAGGCATGAACAAGGAGCACTCCATGCTAGTGCAGGGCTGGCCAAGAGTCAGACCAGTCTGGTCTCATTTCATGAGCCCCAGGGTTGTTTATGTGTGTGCCATGCCAAGTCTTGGTGCAAAGCGTGCCGTAGGGAGTGGCCACCATGCCCCATAAGTCTAAACCTGACTTCTTTCAAATGCCCAGTGTTCCATAAATGAAGTCAAAGATGCAACTAAGACTACATCTGCTACCTCTATTGACTTTTTTCTTCTCAAAGATCAGGCACCGACCAACACAACAAAAAGAATCAATGATGTTAAATGGGAACAGAAAGATACTGTCCAAAAAGAAAGGGTTTACTTGAACCAGTGGAAGATTCATGTAGGGCAGCAGAACTGATTCATTTACGTGATCATTTGCTCAAGATCCCTGAGACACAAGTCACTGTACACGGAAGGTATCTATATGGGAGGTACGGACCTTGCCTTTAAAGATCTGATGGTGTGGTGGAGACTAACCTTGGAAAACACAGAAAATCAGGCAGATTGTTACAAATATAGATAATTAGGCTCAACAACAGACCTAATGAGTCAGAGTTTCAGGGTGAGGGCACAGAAAAACATGGTGATGCTCTAATTGTTGTTTTCAATATTTCATTATTATAGTTGTTGCTGCCGTTATCTTTGATGACCCAAGCATTCTAATGCAAGTAAAACAAAATGTGTTCAAGCACAAATAGTCCAACAGGCAAGGAAGTCCACATGCATGGGGGACAGGAGGAATAGCATGATTAGTTAGGTACCAGGGTCTGAAGCTATGCAAGCCACCGGTCAAGTTATAGCACTGCTACTCTTTATGTTATCTTACATACTTTCCTTAAACTTTTTGAGCCTCAACAAATAGGAACAAATATAGTCTGCATTTCATAAGGTCATTGGGAAGATGAAATGTAATAATAAAAGGAATGGATTTAGCACAGGGACTGGAGGTGTAGCTCCGTGGTAAAGTAGGTGCTTTAAAGTAGATGGGTCCTAGATCCCATCCTCTCAGTAAATAAAGTCAGTAAGTAAACAAACGAAACAAGTAGGTAAGTAGGTTGTTAGTTCATGGCAGTTAATAACAGCTCCATAACTGTTTGTGGCTGAACAGTTTTTCTTAGAGAACACTGTCTCTCCTCATGGCTGCTTAAACATATGTCCCTCCTCACTCGGAAGCTGAAGAACCCTCCAACTAGCCTGTTCTCATTTTTCTGTTCCTTGGTACAATATTGCCACATCCTAAAGAAGCAGGTAAACGTGCAAGACAGTGCACGTGCTTCCAAGAAGATTTACAAAGTTAATCTCGTGCATTTATTTGGCTGAATCAGTCCTGAGGGAAAATGACAAAAACAGAGCCCTGGAAACTGCCAGCAAAGCCATTTACAGCAGAGAGGATTTGTGATAATCGTATTTTTCACCATGAACTGATGGCTTCTGGTTAGAAGAAAAATAAAACCAGAAAAGCTTCTGTGGTCTTGAGCAGAGCAGACCACCTAAGTTGACAACCAAGTAGAATTTTTTGGAATGGAAAGTATGCAATTTTGCAGAGCCATAAAGCATCCAAAGTTTACTTGACAGAACTTTGACCTTCATATCTGGGTTCCAGCTTCTCCACCCAAGCCAGAGGGATAGAGGAAAATGTGGCAAGAAGCCAGGAGGAAGTGAAACCAACAGAATCAAGTAAAGCTTGTTCTTCGCTTTACTTTTCTCCTCGCTGAGCATTGTCATTCAAAGAGCGTAGACCCCAGGAAGTCCAGCTACTTGGAGCACGAGGCAAAGAGAACTTGGCTTTTGTCACTGTGTCCTTGAGGACAAGAACTGTCTTCACTCATTTGAATATGCTAATCAGAGATGAACAAACCGGGTACAACGCCAGACCTCAGGGAGCTTGGAGTTTTGCAATCTAGAGCTGCAGAAACAAATACCTCCAGGGCCCAGGAACGTAATTTAAATTTTCAAAATACACCTAAGGTAACAGAATAGGGAAGGGGGGACTATGCTGAGCTGAAGAGACCCTGCTCAACCTGGCAGGGATCAGAGCTTCACATCTGACCAATTGCCACACTGTGATAAGGCAAAGTCAATATTGCCAGACATTCTGAGTTTTTTCAAAAGAAACTGAAAATCTCAATTTCTGTATGTAAGGTCTTTTGATCGGTATGGATGAAATTTTTGAAATGGGACTGAAGGAATGGCACAGCAGTTAAAAGCACTTGTCTAACAAGCACAAAGCCCTGGGCTCAATTCCCCAGCATTACATAAAGCTGGGTGTGGTGGCACACACCTGTAATCCCAGTGCTAGGGAGGCTGAGGCAGGAGGACTGTCAAGTCCAAGGCCAGCCCGGGCTACACAGTGAGTTCAGAACCAGCCCGGGGTTACAGAGCAAGACTCTGGCTCAAAAAAAATATTTTTTGTTTTTGAAATATCAGAACATTAAGTGGGCCAAACAAAACCATGTCTATAGGCTAAATACAACCTGAGGTCTTCCTGCCTGCCACCCTGAGTCTGGATATCAATACCTGGAATAGTTACTGGTACATAATAGGTGCTCCAAAAATTTGATGAATGAACAAACAAATAAATACAAAAATGTACGTATTATTCTTGCTATTATCAGAAAATACCAAAATATTAGATAAAAGTGCTTTCCCAATGTGAGAATGGCAGGGACCTAGAGTAAGGGTGTGTCATGAACATAGGCATCTGGCCCCGTTCAGGGAAGCATTCTACCTCGGCAGGTCTTGGTGGAGATGTCCAGATAGTACTGGGGAGCACAGCTCTCATACAGGCATTCCCCGAAAAGCAGCACCTTGTTCGGATCTCGGCAGGAGGTACAGCTGGTCTGTGAGTCACAGCTCCGACAATGCGTGTCACATGCTGAGCAGAGAGCAAAAGAAAATGACCAGATGATTACAACTGCAGGTGCCAGGACACTGAGCAGACCGACGCGGAGGCTGTCTGCACAGGAACACGGCCCGGCTCCTACCTGCTCTTTAACTACAACTCATCACCCTCCTCTATGATCAACAGAAGCAGAAACTATTAGTTTTATTTTCCAAAATCAGAGAGAGAAGTCTTGTTTTCCCAAAGATAAATTGCAAACCAAGAATGAAAATCCCACGTCCAAACTGCTTGGTGATTCAGCAATAAAATCTATACTTAGAATTCTAAGATCCCTGGTATTACAGTCCAGAGGTTTATTTGAACCTTATTTCTTAAGTAATCAAGCTCCATATATATAGTTTGTGGTGTGGATTTAGATTTGTGTGTGTGTGTGTGTGTGTGTGTGTGATGCCAAGATCAAAACTAGGCACCAAGTTTACTGCAGAGCTCGTAAAAACCCCATATGTTAAGATACAAAGGACAACTTAAAGCTTATGTGGCTTGTTAGTTTTCTTAATCGTAGTTCTGAGCAGCCAGCCAGGTAATTGCGGCACGATCCCTTGATCCAATCATCCTTCCATCTACTCTAATTTAACTCCTGGCATTCCTCTCTGTTCAGACTGGAAACTCTGCAGTCTGACTTGGTACCTCCTTTTTACCTCAGAGTCATTCACCGGATCCTGTGTTCGAACTCTCCAACCTAACTCTATGAACTCCATCTCCGCAGGAGGCTGTTGATCCAAGCCCATGCCAGCTCCTTGCTGCTGGATGATGATCGCGTCTCCTACCTGGTGTCCCCTTATCCAGGGTGACCCTCTTGCCATCTATGTTCTGCACAGCAGCCAGAGACTTACTCAGGCGATCCTGCACAGGTGGCACAGAACACTCCCCCCTACAAACCCAGTTTCTTTCCTCAATCTTGGAAAACTTGCACCCACCATTTCTGCAAACACAGTTCCCCCACCTTCTCCTGTATTCTCTCATCCAGTAAATTCTAACCCATATTTGAATCCTCTTAATATAATCTCCAAGTCTCTTTAACTCTCTCATCATTCAATTTCTCCTCTCAGAAAGACTCTGTGGAGTCTCTCTGTAGAACAGACTCCAGGCACGTGCTCTCCTCAGACCCTGTGTTCTCCTTTCCCGCCACTCTGACAGTGCCCCCTTAACATCTATACCCTTATACTGCAGACCTCATGAAAACGGAGACCAGGTTTGTTTCTTCCATGCAATATTCCCCAATATTTGGCTGGTGATCTATTATACTGAAGGTATTTAGTTAACACTTGTTATATAAATGAGAAATGTTAATTATTATAACAGAAAACATGCACACACACACACACACACTTCAAGCACTCACATCGCTACCTCATTCTGTCACCTCCTTTAAGGTATGCGTAAGAGGATAAGTGGCAAGAGTGACACAGTGAGTTTTATGGCCACAGGATATGAAAGTGTATGGCATGCTACAGGGAAACTGCCTCCCAATAAAATAAAAAGAAATGAAGTACTCTTGTGTCACCTATCAAGAAAGCCACTGTCATAAAATATTCATCTGAATGTGTTTATTGGTAATTTCATGTGATAGGAAAATTCTAAATTGGATTTTCAAATAGTTTGGGAATAATTAGAAAAGAATATTTTAGCCGTTGGAAGCTTACCTGAGACTAAACTTTCATCCTTTTTTTTTAACTGAAATTTTTATGCACGGTTTTTAGTTTGGGTGAAGCACTTGACAAAGATTCCAAAGACATCCCCGTGACTTCAAAATGAAGCAGGCCCTAATAGTTGCAAGTAGATTTGAAGATGGGTAAAGTGCACACTTTAAAAAGTGATCAGTAAGTCTTTGTAATTAGTAAAAACAATGTCCCTAGTAGAGCACTACAGTTATTGAAGCTGTAATTATTTCACTTGATTGATACTTTCATTAATGTAAACAAAAAATCATGTTAATTAAATTTAAATTATGGCATTATACTAAAAAACACAGTTAAGTTTTACCAGCTGAAAGGACAACAATTTAGTTATTTTAAGTAGTTGAGACAATAAGCCTGATGTGATCAAGTGAAATAAACAGAACTGTAAGTACAGCGCTGCATTTACATTCCAACGCTAACTGAACACAATACAGGATGGGGAAAACTGCTCAGACTGCACTTTTCTACACATAAGAACAGTCCAAGACTTTTAGCCAATTACAGCTTCAATATTAACTTAAAATGTGATGTGGTTACTGAAGAGACTAGCATGAGCTGAAGCTGAGTCTCACGCAGAGCCGTTCTGTGCACACCAAAGCCCTCACCAAAGGTCCTCAGCTGGCATCTCCAAAGACACCAAGCCGAGGTGCGCGCTCTCCCCCTCACTCAGACCTCGCACAGCACTCGTTTTAAGTTAGCCATATTGGCGTGATCATGTTGGGAGTAGCAGGGAAAGTTATTTGAGGTCAATAATCCTGTAGGATTTGGAGGAGGAGAAGACAGAAAGTCAACCCGAAAGCAGCAAGGGAAACAAGGATATGCTATCACCGGAATTCAGAAAACTGAAGGAGGGGCAAAACGGAGAGAGACACAGGAGTGAGAAGTGAGACCTACTTGCCACAGCGCCAGGGGAAGTTCTAGGGGCGGTGAGAAAGAACAGCACCCCAACAATGGGCCTGGCTCCCCTCCTCACCTGTGGAGGTCTGTGAGCAGGAATGAGGGAGAACATGGCTGGCTGGGCTTGAATAAGGCTAAACATCTCCCCCAGCCCCAAGAAACTATGGCTATTCCTTTTTTTTTTGGAGCCAGGGTCTCATGCTCAGGGCCAGAACTGTTGTGTCATTCCTCCAGCCCCACACTGTTTCTTTATTAAAGCTACTACTTCAACTGGTCACCCTTAAATGTCACAGCTTAGCGACTAGCACAAACTCTAAAGGTTCCTGTAACCAGAATCTAGATAAAGCTCTCCTGTCCTCACTTTCTTTAATGCAGTTATCACGGTCACATGCAATACTGATTACATTTGCCTAAAAGCACTTTATTGCACAATTTTAAAAATTGGCAGACCTATAATTGCCCGTAATGGGGAGCACTACAAAGGGGTATTGTTAATGTTTTTTGCGTAACAGAAACTTAGGTATCTCAAATAAGGGCTAACTTTATGCAATCTTAAAAAGAATGAAACTTAAGGACTAAAGTTAGGAGATTCTTAATTTGACTGAACTATTCAATGAATTCAGATTTACATGATAACACAGCCAGTGTGTCACCAAGCAGCAGGGCAAATGCTTTCTAATAGAGAAATCTTTCAATGCAATGTACTTTTGTCATCTATACTTCATACAGGAGACTCTATTTTTCCTTTCAAACTTCTGTTTCTGTGATTCTGTTTTTCTGAAGATCCTCATAAATCTGTGTCACTAGGTCTCCACCAATGTTCTCTAGCTTCTGAAGAGAACATACAAGTATTTCATTCCTGTCTCTTGTAGTACAGCATCTATAGATTCTGGCACACACTTGATATATAACAAGTAAAGTCTTTGTTATAAAATAAAAACCTTCCCATTGGCTCAAAGACAGGCTTCTACTGCTGTTATCTCAACAGGTGATGCAAAAGTATGACTTGTGCACAGTTTCATTTCAAATGCAGAGGCTTCCAAGCATCTCGGCTAACTAACACTACTTAGCATCCTTCTACCTATATTATTATCTCTGGGTGCAAGCTGTGTTCCAGATGATGTTATACTTGATGATGATGATGAGAACAGTAGTTAATCTTTACTGAAAGAGACCCTACCCTCGGCTAGTGTCTGCTCAGTGCATAGTTAGACTATAGATATCTCTATAATCCCCTTTCCACCAAAAAAAAGCAGCTGTGATGTCTCTTCATTTGTGCAGGATTTCCTAACTTTTTATTTATCCAGAGCAGCCCTTTCCCTAATGTATCCTAATTCTTTACTTCTGTCTGACTCAAAGTAATTAATCATATTTTGAGAAAGAAGATATTTACAAATGTAAGTGTTATGCAAGACAGAATAATTACTGTTTGGACAGAAATAGTTGGATTGTCTAGCAATGTGTGAAGCCTTGCACGGGATTAATATATTCAAATACACGTGGAAAACAAATTAGAACCAAAAAGCGCCTAGCTCCTGACCGTGTATGGAAGCAAGCCTCACTTTATGGCCAGGATCAAAGAACTGGATTGCTGTGAAAAACCAGGTGAAACAGACTAACACATTTATTTCATAAATGAGACAAATGGATCAGAGAACTAGCCTACCCAGGATCACGGGGCTGGCACTTAGAGAGGAGAACACTTTCAATTAGGCGGGCATCTAAGTTGTAATCTGCTAACAATATCCATGTTGACTTTGCAGATTAGCTTCCTTCTATTTAGAAAAACAAAGGCTACCAGGGAGAATACGGAAGCAAAAACTTCACATTTCTTCCAGTGGCCCCAGAAGGACAGGAAAACAGAAGTTTCATTAAAAAAAAACAACGTACGCTGGCAAGTGAGGTTGTCATCCAGATAGTACCCAGGGAAGCAGGTGGTGCTGCAGGTGCCAATGTGGGTCAGAACAAGGCTGGGGTCACATGAGGAACAGGAGAAAGGTCCTTCACCCTGGCAGGTCCTGCAGGAGGAGTGGCATTCTGCAGAAGGAAGAAAGACACAAATAGAAGGCTTCCTTCCAACAAAGCAGCTCAACAGTGGCCAAGGAAAGCCCCAGTTCTGAGAGCACTGGCGGCCCTGGCGTGCGGTCCACAGCAAGCTTCCTGCTTGCAGTCTGTCTGGGAAGATAACATTGAAGGTACCACCCCAGAGAGAACCTCACGAGTATCTCCAGCTCCTCAGTCTGGCACTTACTTTTACAAGCTCCTTTCTCTGCGTGGTATCCAGAAGGGCAGTTGGGAACACAGTGGTCCCCCAGAAGCAGGTGGCGGGCACGGTGGCACCTCAGGCAGATGCTCCCAGTGTCGCGGAGATCAGCGGCACAGTGCTGGCACAGGGGATGGCAGTCTGCACAGGGCAGGGAGCACAGAGAAGACACTGTCGTTTACGAGCATCATTACACCAAAGGGTAGAAGGGATTTAAATTTGCAGCACAGCAGCCCAGACAGCTGGGGAGTAGCCCAAAGGCAGAATATGCCAGTAAAGTAGTAGCATGGGACCTGTGCAAACTGCGTATTTGGGGTTTTTAGCAAATGGTTAGGCCCAGCACAGTTTCATCTCTTTTCAAATGAATGACTTTCAAGCACTAGGACATCACGTGATAGGTCACTGCTAGGGGCAGAAAGAGAAGCCTCAGTCTAACAAAAACAGCTCATCAGTATTCCTAATTTCTCCCCCAGGAGCTGTGAGCTCCCAAGTGCAGTGTGCCCCAGTCACAGTGCCGCAGAGCCCCCTCCACTGGACCCCTCCTAGCCCACGTGGCTTTCGGCATGGGATCCATGGTTAGTAGGTAACTGGGTTGAGTTGCTGGAAAATGATAGTCTTTTGCTAGAGATAAAGTTATAAAAAGAGTTATAAGTTGAAAACTCATTTTTACGACCTGACACATAGTTCACAGCAGCTCTGCCATGCCCGCTGTGATTAAGGCTATGAAGCGGATTATCTTGTGTGGCCAGCACTCTGGTTCTTGCTCCTGGAATAGTCATTTCTACATAAGAACTTGATAGTGGTCAGCTTTCACTGTGAGTGCAAACTTCCTCGCTTTCAAGTGGTAATTATCTTTTGAGTCTCATTTACCACTCTCCATCCTAAAGGCAAAATAAAATTCACAAATCCTGAGTTATCTACAGAAATAGGGAAAGAGAGGAAAGAATTCTGGTCCTAGGGCCTTTCAGTCCTTCCTAGCAGGATTCAGGGAAAGCACCTGTTACGTCTGCTAACACACCACCCCGGGGTCCAGAGAAGTCTGGTTTCATCTCAAGGCCTTGTAGATAGAGACTGATTTCCAGCTATACTTACACACACACACACACACACACACACACACACACACACACACACACACACACACACATCTGTCCTTAAAACAGATTGCCTGCCTCACGACCTGTTAAAGCAGGTTTGTCTCTCTATACTCTCGGCGGTACTTTCCTAACTGCTGATCATCTAGACACACTCCCTGTATGAGAAGCAGGTCACGCTCCCACCCTAGAGGCCTTTTCTCTGTAAGAAAACCCTTCCCCTAGGAACCCTCTGCCCAGAAGTTAGGCCAAAAGGATCCTCCTCAGAAGTGCTGACTCTCCCAGCAGCATACCAACTAATAGCCCCTGACCTTTCTCTGAACCTTGGGAGTTTCAAATTACAAGCAGCATTTTGCCAATATTAGAAACAATTCGTGATAACCTAGGATCTAAATTAATCCTCATTACAGCCTTTCAGTAAATTATAAAGGAAATGACGACTGTATTGAGGGAGATGTGAGCAGCAGGCTATGCTTCCCAGACGCGGTGTATGGTTCCTACACGAGGCCTGCGCCCCCTCCCAGCGCCAGGAACACAATCCCAGGCGTGCACGGGAAGCTGCTAGAGCCAACAG
This sequence comes from Ctenodactylus gundi, assembly GCA_004027205.1. NCBI lineage: Eukaryota > Metazoa > Chordata > Mammalia > Rodentia > Ctenodactylidae > Ctenodactylus > Ctenodactylus gundi. Next base: position 107,616 of record PVKB01000572.1, read on the forward strand.
AAGCGACAGTGTTGTGTGATCACCCTCCTGGGAACGGGACCGGTGGCGTGGCCAGTGCGGGAACTACCACCAAGCCAGGGCTCCTGCATTTGCGACCCCATGGCCGCCTCCTCTCTGGCGCCTGCGCCTGCTGAGCGCTGTGGGCCTAGGCAAGCATCCACCAGATGTGCAGGTGGTCGGGTCTAAGGACGGGTCGCATCTCACCGCAGCCTCCTCCAATGTACAATCAGAGACAAGACGAAGAATCACCACCGCCAAGGGGACGCTTTGAAGGGAAAGTAAGCAGAGCTCTGTGGCATTTCGTGGGTAAGATAAATAAGTATTTATGCATCGTCCTGGGGCTCTCCAAAAGCAGTTTCAACAAAGACTGTAAACGGCACCGATGACTTCAAAAGGAAGCGAGAGCTAGGGTGTGGACATTTCTTCTCCCTGTCCCAGCAGTTTCTCTGAAACCCTACTCCCAAGTCACCTCCTCCCCGGTCCTCCCCACCCTGCCTCCCAGGTGCCCTGACCTACTTGACGGAGCCCCTCAAGCCCTGGCACCCTCTCGTCATTCCGCTCCACCTCCAGCAGCACTCTCCCCTTTTTTATGCTCCCCTACATTCTACTAATAGCGCCTCTTCTGCTTTTTCCACTTGTTCCCCTCCATCTCTCTTGTGCTCTATGACTGCGACCTCCACGGGCTCTGCACCGCCTCGGGTCCCCATGGCTTTGCCCTGCGGCACCCCTCCTCCTGCCTTTTCTTCACCACCCGGCTGCTTTGCTTTCTTAACTCCTCATCATTATAATCTCCCTTCATGCTCCTAACTCTGGATGACTGTAAGGATTCCTCACAACCTTCCACTTTTTCTTCCTTTCTAACCAAGTTTCCTGATACTTAAACCAGGAATGCCTGGGTTGGGTTCGAATATATCGGAAACTAGCGGACAGGGCTCAAGAGCTGCAGAGAAGGGGATCATCAGTCAGGGCCTCTAGCCCCTCCTCCCATGGCTGTAACAGCTCTAATAACACATCATGCTGCACGACAGAGTGAGTACCCAGAGAGGAAGGAGGAATCCATAGGGGATGTTGGCAAACACAATTATCACCCGCAAGTTGCCCAAAGCATCACATGAATCCGAGTTTACAGCTCTCCCTTACCCAGTCAATTCTGACTGCTTCCGTTTAGAAAGCTGGATTTGCATGTTCACGACTTGTATTCACTCTATGGTTCAAAATGCCTGTTGGACACAAGATCCTAAGAATAAATCCATTCCAAAACAATCTGAGCCAGCACTACGCGAACCCATCCGTGCAAACCTTCCTTCCAAATCCGGTAATATACAAGCCCCCAAAAGAAGACCACTTCAATGAACATGTTCTGGAATCCTGCTCTGAAGGTTGGTTCACGGCGTTTTATTAACCAAGCCAGAAAGAATAATGAATTCCTAAAACCTATGAAACACCTTTGTCTTCAAAGACTCGGAGTCAAAACCTCTTTGTGGGAAAAAAAATTTTTGGAGACCTCAGAATGAGTAATGATGCACAGGAAAAGAGGCCAGAAATCAGAGCAACAAGAGCCTGAGGATTAATATCAATGTTCTGACATGCAGCCAGAAAAATTCAGGTCCCAAGGGCCAAGCGCAGAACTCGGACAACTCTAAGTGGCCAGTCCCATGGGCCTGCTGTGATCCACACAGGAGGTGGACCAGGAGGACTTCAGAGATCTTGGGATTTTATTATTCTGACAGCAAAGTAACTCAGGATTAATAACATGAAAACTGTTTTTACAAAGTATAAATAAGAATGTAAATCATCCTAGAAATGTCTTTCAGAGACAGTAACTACTAACATTGATACTTTCAGTTTTTTTCTTTTCTTTCCCTTTTCAGTACTGAGGATTAAACATAAGTCTTACACTCTGAGTTACATTCCCCAGCTGCTTGGCCTTATTTGATCTAACAGTGGGCTTAAACTTGAGATCGTCTTGCCTCAGCCTCTCAAAGTTCTGGGATTATAAACCTGTACCACCAGGCTCGGCTCTACACACTTTTATAAATACATAAATTTTCAGACAGATGAGATTATATTAAATGCAAACTTGTATTATTTTTTTTCTCATTCCATTAGCATTTCCACATGTCACTAGAGCTCCACTGTGACTATCCTTACTGGGGCCATATAGTATTTTAGCATTGAATAAACAAACAAAAATCTGCCATTTTTAAGCTTGAATAATTACTACCAATTTGTCTACTTTTCTAATTAAGACTATGATAAAAATCCTTGTACCTAAATCTTTGTGTGTATTTCAGATTATTTCCTAAAGGACAATGTTAAAGACTGTAGCACACATGATCATTAGTTTCCATTTATTGAGCTCTGGATATGTGAGGAATATACTAATTGCTGTAAATATATAATCTCATCTCAAGAGATGATGCAATGCTATTATCCCCATTTTAAAAATGAGAAAACTGAGACTCCAAGAAGTTGCTCACACATGTCATACCCACAGTGACTCCAGAGCATACACCTTCAACCATTACAGGCATGAAAAAAAAGCAAAATTCCTATCTGGTATCTCAAATTTCTTTCTTGAAAGTTTGCATCAAGGTGTAATTTCAAAAGCCTTTGGCTGTTTCCTGATTTTGTCAACACTAAGAAATTTAGAAACAGTAAAAGAATCTTCGTGAGTTGGTTCATGAAAATTGGTGTTATAGGTTATTGCTTCAACTTTTAAAAATTATATGTGAAGTTAATTATTTTTTAAAAATCCCCCCACTTTTTTCTGTTGAACCACATTTAAACAGCTTATGTATTCACAGAGCTTTCATCAGAGTCTGGGTATATAATTATAATCGGTAGTTAATATGTGTTAAACAAAATCTGAACCATCAGCTAGTGAGCTTGCACTCACTCTCTGTTACCATCCCCACTGGACCACAAACCATCTACGAAGATACCCAATTTTGGGCTGGAGATGTAGTTCAGTGGTAAAGAGCTTGGATAGCATGAGTGAAGTCCTTTGTTTAACTTACAGCACAGTAAAATGTTTATATTGTGGAACCCAGGACACAGGCAAAAGGTAGAAAAAAACCCTAATAATGCAGTGGAATGAGCAGATCTAAGGCCACCATCGGCACACTCCCGACAGTCTCCCTCTCCAGCCCAGCTCGGAAGAAGCCTTTCAGCCAGAGAGCAAGTTGGAGCATTTCATTCACTCTGCTCCTGACCCCAACTACAGAACAGGTTAGAAACAGCACAACGGAACAGTCGAGAATCTAATGGTTGAGTAGACTTGAGCTGTGCTTCTTGACTTAATGGGAGCTATCTTAACTTGTGTCCTCTGTCACAGGTCACAGGACAACGGAGATGGTAGCACCCCAGGTAGAACAGCAGCACATTCAGTGAACAGGGCGGTGTGGTGATGGTGAGTTCTGCAGAGTGCTACAGAGATGAGGACAGGCTGCTATGGATGTGTATTACACGAAATCACCTCAGTGCAGGCAGCAGGGAGGTTGAGACCTGAACACAGTGGAAAGAGTGGCAAGAGGACTGGCAAGGCTGAGACTGTTTGGAAAGGGTTCCAAGAAAAGAGAAAACCTAGGCAAAACCCCAGCAGCTAAACAGGACAGGATGCCCTCAAGGGCCTCAGAAAAGCTTATAATGTGGTTGGGTCCTAACATAAAAAAGAGCCACCGAGCACCTGGCCGGGCCAGGTTTGGAAGATCCTAATAAGGGAAAGTAAAAATGATCAGGATGCAATGTGTTTATATACCAATTCCCCGAGCTGTACAAATTAATATGTACTGCAAACATGGACTAACACAATAAGAAAGAAAGGACATCAGGATTTTACCCTAAAGAGAATTAATCAGTGTGTGTGTGTGTGTGTGTGTGTGTGTGTGTGTGTGTGTGCGCGCGCGTGTGTGTGTGTTTGTCCCCACATTTACTCAGGTCTCTGTTTTTATTGTAGATTTAAACAAAACATTATTGCATAAAAGGTGAATGGCAATGGGAAAAGGCATGAACCAAAGCAAAAAAGCAAACAACCTAGAAAATTCTGCCAGTCATTCTCAATGGGACGCTTACTGGAAGGGGGGTACAGGGTCCCCACTCTTCTCTTCCTTGCATCCGCAGAAGCCCCTTCTCTGCTAGCAACCTTCCCCTGCTGACTTGTTCCCCTGAGCCTTATCCCTGGTAGGCAGACAAGGAATTCACATACCACAGTACAGAAAAACTACTGGGACGGGAACAGAGATGGTGAGGTGTGCCCCAGAAAGGCAGTGAAACACACTGTGGTTAATCTTCATGGCAGGACTAGGGGAAGACCTTTTCAGAAATTGTTGATTCTCAAACTCCTTTAAGAATAAAAACAAAGTAAAAATTGGCCAAATACCTAGTAGGGATCACCTCCATAGTTGTTCAATCAAAGAAAAAAAATTATTGGAATAAAAATGCTAAAAAAATGCACAAAATTTGGAGGCCTATGAAAAGATCTACGTGCTTTTTTACACCATCTGTTTTTAAACATCTACTTCAAGACAGGAAGAAAAAGGTGTTACTTGTCTGTGAGTGTGACAATATGCAACTCTCTTGTCAGTTCTGGTTTGAGATAATGAAGAAAGAAATGTCCCCATGAACAGCCAAATATATTAATTGTACAACTAAATGTGCTTAAGAGGTGGCATGAACCCCCTCTTCAGGCACTGCAGGACATATCCCAGTGAATTGTGCTGACATCAGCCACATAACACACAGTCAATTCCATAGCACACTTCCTCACACTAAACTATTTTGGAGGTAATTGGTGAATTCTTTTTGGTAGGTGGTAACCATCTGACAAATGCTAATTCCAATCCTTGCTGGACCCACCCTGTAGGAACGCAAAGGTCAGAAACGTGTGTCCTTACAAAAGCAGTTTCCTCAGGGGGCCCAACCACCCCAGAACGAATCAGCCTGTAACACTTCTTACTCTGCCTTCCATTTCTGTTCCTCTCCAAAGGTTATATTTAAAATAACGCACAGGACACACCACAGGAAGTTTATACTATCACTGCTTAATCTATACCAGGACTCCAGTTACCAAAACAGCGGAGTGGAGTTTCCAACCCACCAATCTAGCAGCTTCTGTAAGGATTAGCACCCCATCCTAAAAGACCATCTGTGCGGAAAGAACACTCACAGTTGATTTTTCCGCCTGTAATCAAAAAAAAAATGGGAGACTGACCTCAAATATGTCTAAATGTGAGTACATAGCCAATAACTGCTTAAAGAAAAGCCTGTCTCCGAGATCCCGCCCATTGTTACTCAGTCCGTAAATTCTTTTCACTATTGCAATTACAGTGAAGAGTTTTTAAATATAAGGTTCATTTAGGTGACAAGGAAAGAAGACAGGCCCAAGATCCATCAATGCTTAGCCTGTTTCAGCTTCCGAGTGTATCATATGCATGTGTGTGCTGGGGGGACGACACAGATGGAATTCCAGTTGTTTGTGTTTGCGCCTCCTTGTTAATAAATGCAAGGAGTTCACACATGAAACAAGCAAATTGATGAACACATTATAAGGAATCCTGGAACAGGAGTAGTAGCGCCAGATAAAATAAATACATCCCGTTTTAGGCAGCTGAACATTCCATTTGTTTTCTAAACATGCACAGCATGTGGACATGCTAAAAATTTAAACAGATGAAAAATTAGTATTTCAACTCAGCAGCTGCAGCTTCCCCTAATATGTCACCCTACAGCTGTGAGGAAACTGCACATGGTCATCATGGTGGGAGGCTTTCTTTAAGTCATAAAGGCTCTGTGTCGAGGATCAGTGAGGATTACCCACAATCATGAGGGATGGAAGCGCACAGCGGGGAAATGACACACTTCGTATCTTGGGAGCCAAGTTAAAAAAAAAACTTGAAGATCTTAAAGTAAACACACACACAGTTCTCACAATGCTGCGGAGGTTAGGTTTATGGGGCAGGGGCTCCTTAGCTGATAAATAATGACCTAGGGGGGTAAATTCTGACACGGAATGAGACTTTTAATAATGTCCTGTCAGTTGATTAGGTTCTTAATGCAACTATATTAAGTGTATTTTGGAAGTAGTTAAAATGAACAGCACTTGTAGCTGTTCTTCATCAGGTGAAAGAGAAATGACTTCGTGCTGAAATTCAGGTGTAGAGCTCGAATTCTTACGACACTCTTTAAATTGACAGGATCCAGCTTGTGAGACAGATACAGAAGGAACCTAAAAATGACATATGGATAATAGAAGAGAAAGAAGTATCTTTTCTCTCTCTCTCTCTTTTAATCACTATTTTGGCCCAGCCCTCTCATAAGCTCTTAGAAATCATGTATTTTTTTATTAGATGCTCTGAATTCACACACACACACACACACACACACACACACACACACCCAAACAAACAAAACTCCTTTTTTTTTCAGTGCCTATGGCTATTGATTTCTCTTAACAAACCAAACAAACAGAAATATTTCATAATGACTTTAATATTACAGGATAGTGATTTCTACCCAACGCTGACAAATTCAGCAATGTGCCAAGAAGGCTGCAGTGGGAGTCAAGGAAGATGGCAGCTTGAGAGGGAGGTGGAAGGAGATGGCAAGTGGCCAAGTCAAATGTCAAAAGGTGAATTAAGGTGACACGAGCCTCACTCCAGATTGTGTGTCTTGATGCCCTGTTTCTGATGTGTGTTTTACTTGATTTATCTCCAGAGCAGAAAACGGTTCACTTCAATTAATGCTATGGCAAGTCAGCTGGGCAGGAGATTCTACAGAAAGTAATGTGGAAGGCAGAGCACTGAGTCCAACTCACGAAGTCAAGAAAGTGACACTCAAAATGTAGTGAGGTGTTGAAAGAAGACCAGAGCATATTTACTACAAGGGGAATAAAAAGGATTGAATGTTGATGTTCTGGATGTTAACAAATGGTGCTGGCTGAAGTCGCCCTTGTTAGGAGAGCAGAGCACCGACAGCACCAAGCCGCACAGAGTGGCCAGGCAGACAGGGAAGTGAGTCAGCTCCTATGGAGCTCAGGACAAGGGGGACCAAGGGAGATCAGAAGCCTTGGAAATCAGAGAGAAGAATTTACAATTAATGCCTTAGGCCATAAGAAGTTCTGAGCCAGGGATCAATAGCACAGGCCCGATTCTCAGCACTCTGGGGCACAGAAGCAGGAGGATCTCAAGTTTGAACTTAGTGCCGGCAATTTAGTGACTTCACAAGACCCCGTTTCAAAAATCAAAATTAAAAAGAGGATGTAACTCAGTATGAAGGCTCTGGGCTCAAATCTCGGTACAAAAAAAAAAAAAAAAAAGGAAAAGAAAGAAATGAAATGAACTTCAAAGAGTTTTATAAACCAAACTTGGTCTTTAAGAACAGTCATCCTCATCTTGGATAGATGTAGGAGAGCTTTTAGAGATAGGAGCTTTCAGGGTGAAAATGAGGCTAACGGCTGGAAAAGGTGGGCTTGGGGTTTTGCACTGGAAACAGAGAAAAGGAAGTACATCCAGGAGCCACTGCACAGATACATCCTGCAAGGCATGGAGGTACCTGGAAGAGAGAGCAGGGACTGTCAGGAAGCAGGTATAACTTGATGGTGTTGAGCTGTGCTGATTTAAAAAACAGTATTGGGTGACAAGAAAGAACAAGAAAGAAATAAGAATTCGGTATAGATGGAAAGCTTTCTTTGGAGCTTTTCAGCGTGGTGTTTCTGTGGATTAGACACTCAGCATGTCGAGAGAAACATCCTGGACACAATCATCACGTGTGCTTGGAATAGATTCTAAAGGAAAAACACACATGAATATGAAGGACACTAAGGTGGAGGAAGGAAAAGGGCAAGGGACACCTAGAGGCAAGGGCAGAAATAACAGGCTGGAGAGACAGCTCTGGAAGAAGATGGACAGGTCAGCTTCTGGTCACAGGGGGACAAGGAAGCTCCTTTCTCAAAGGAAGGAGAAGAGACACTTGGGGATGCAAGTTGAGGTTGGTTTGTTTTGTTTTCTCAGATGATGTCACTTCCCTAAACCCAGAAGAAGGCAGAGCTGTAGACAGAGCACGAAGAGAACTGAAATGTAGTAGAGGGAAGTGTGGAGAGCATGTGGGGAGGCCACAGCAAGGCAAGATTGCAAACTTCAGAGAAAGGCCAATAAAATGGCTGCTGAGAAGCAGAGGGGGTATGATGCAAACTAGATCAGGCAACAAGACCAAAAACACAGAAATCACATGTGTATTCTGAGGTGGTGCTGCTTGGGTACAAAGCCCCGCTCTACTGCTCACTGCCTTTGAAACTTGGGAAAATAAATTGATATCTCTAATCCTGAAAAACAGATATGGTTCTAATCACAGGACAGACCTCCCAGGGTGATGGCTAGGATTAAATGAGTTAAGATATGTGAAAAGCAGGCACATAGCAAGCAGTCGATAAACATTCATTAGTCTTCATCTACAGTGGCCAAGTCAGACTGACTCGATACTGATGACTGCGCTTGCAACTAAGTCATTGTTTTTGCTCATTACAAGTAAGTCATAGAAATTTCCACCTGTGTAAGAAATGTAGGTAAGGATAAACTTAGAGTTCTCCTGCCTAAGCAGGATAACTTGTACCTAAATTCAGCCGCATTCTGTTATCACAGGCACAGAAAAAAATCTCTGTAATTTAGGCCTCGTCCAGAGTTCCTTCAAAGATACCAGCAACCTTGACTCCCTCAGAGCTTTGCAGCTGAGAGCCCGTAAGTCAGGTCATAGTGTCATTACTAAAGCTTGGTAATGTATTGTTTAATAAAGTCCCATGAAGGAGAAAATACAAGTTAGCTTTTGTTTTTGTTTTAGCAAGGCCTCAATTCTAGCACAGATCATGTTCTTCTTTTTCTCTCTGAAAAGAAACTCTCAAAGAAAAGCATGCCTTCAAATATTCAATCATTGTTCAGCAGACACTGTGATTTTTCAAAACACAAGTGGAAAGAACAAGGAAGGGACAATTATGGAAAGTTCTGGAGGGAGATTGAATATGCAATTCATAGTTCAAGCCACAGAAGATAGCACGACATGATGAAAAATAAGGAAAAGAGCTGCACTGCCAAAATAGCAGATAAGGAAAACAGAGTAGTGTTTTGAAGAAATAAAAAAACAACAAGCCAACCAGAAAGCACAAGAAAATTGAAAAAAAATACACAAATAGAAGAATAGAACCAAATGAAATGAAGAGGAAGATGAAAAAGAGATAAGGACCAAAATAAAAACCATGCTAAGAAGAAACACACTTGATCAAATAAATTATCACATATTGGAAGGGATTCGTTCAGACCTTAGGGTGCCTGATTTGAGACACAGCTTTGCCCAACTTTTCTTGAGCTGTATCTATGTGCCAATCAGGGACATCAATTACCAAGTCAATAAAACAAGAGCCATCAAGTATTCCCAATTTTGCCAGAGGTTTCTTAGGATGATCAAACAAGAATATAAGTGAGGAAATGTTTTAAAGATTATAAATCCACGAGACATCATTATTCACCAGCAGTGCAGCCTTGGAAATCCTACTGAACCCCACGAGGAAGAGGCAGTCAAGCTACTTCCTGCTCGTTATTGTCACCCAGGTCCACAACAGGAAAATGGCCAGTCTACTTAAGTCACACAAGTATAACTGAAAGCTACCTCGCCACTAGAAATGATGAGTACGTGGAACCTTTTAATACTGCCAACACAGAGCATTACCTACATTCATATGATACTTAAGAAAAAAGGTGACTACAATTATGAATGCACATATACACATTAAAAAGATAAATGTACATGTGAAATGACACTAATTGTTAAAACTGAGTACACATTAGCAATTTTCTTTAAAGTTTATTCATTTAATAAGGATATACAGTAGGAATGGGCTAAATCTGCTTCCTAAGCATTCTAACCAGACTAGAAAGTTCTTGTAGCTTCTCCCAACAGTCCTGTCGAAACTCTGGTATTTGTCCTACTAGTTCCTGCCAACCCACTAACACAAAACTCATTTTTAAGCCCCTACAATGTGTGCTCAGGTGTACCTGGCATGGTGGAGGGAGATGGGAGCCGACATAGAGGCATGGAGGTAGTACAAGCTAATAATCTCATTATGCCTTTAGAAAGTACAGCAAGTCATTAAAAAATTAACATTGGTTATTCAAGCCTTCAGAGAGATTGTTCCGCAAGGCACCAGTTAGCTAGCTCTGTGACAGGCCATATAAAAGGGAATGGGAGTCCTCCAACCAAATGCTTGGAAAACAATGTCTACCCCTCTTTATCTTAGTTATTCATATTTTAAGAAATCCTATAATGAAGAAGGCTGCTTGAACTTATCTAGCAAAAAACCCTGGACAAGTAAATTTGAGAACTTGATTTTGTTTTTGTTAGATGGAACACTTTTAACCGTCTCTTGGAATTTCAGTTCTGTGGAATACAATCTGAAAATTCTCAGTGGACTATTTCTCTCTTGATATTTATCTTTTGCTTAAATTACCACACAGATTTGTGAAAAAGAAAACCAGCACTTAAGCATTACTCCTAAACAATAACAAATCTTTCACTCCTCAGAATTCTACCACCTGAACAAATGAGCTACTTTAATGTGTTGAGTCTTCCCCTTGTAAATTTTTCTCTCAGTAATCTCCCCTTTCTACAGAAAGAATGAAAAAATACAGCTATTCCAGTAGGTGTTCCACAAAACCCAAGGCGCGTTTATGCATCTGTATTTCAGTATTTTCCCCTCGGGTTTTATCTGTGTTTTCTTCTTTAATTTCACCCTCTTCTATAAATAGGAGACAGCTCTTAGCCGAGAAAGACAAAGAGAGAGAGAGCACCTTAAGTGCCTGTGGTCATCTCACCCACTCCCGCCTCTCTCATCTCAGTTCATTTGTCTTTGGTGAATACCTTCAGGTCTGGCCTAAATTTCACTAGCTTTATATTTGCTTTGACAGACTTGGAAGAAACACACACACACACACACACACACACACACACACACACACACACACACACATATGACGTCTCCATATGTGATAACACGTTGAGGTTATTGGACTTGTTCCCAGGATATGTTTACTCTTGTCTATGTGACAGATTAGGTGTAATTTTTGTTTTTAAATAGCTAAGTGCAATTAGGGGGTATCTGATGATGAACTTGGGTACAGGTCAGACACAGAATAAATCCTGCAAGTAAATCCTACAAGCCTGGAAGATGCTTACCCATGTTGGACAGAGTGGAGGGGGTCCCTTTCAAGACCTTCCAGGGTACAAGGAATGCCCAAGGATGCTGAAAGGACACTCCCCTGATGGCACCGTGCAGAGTGAATTATCTTCTGCTTTGTCTGCCAACACATGGTTCCTCTGAACACTTTCCTGAGTTTAGATAAACGTCATCTAAAAATCCCACGAGGCTAATTATAACCTGACTAAGGAAACACTTAGGTTTGAAAAACAAAATTCCAGGACTTTAGAGGTAAAACTCGGATAAGAGATGAGCTCCTGCTGGCTACAGTAAGAGACCTACTTACTTATCTCTTCAACCAGCCAGACAGCAATTGCTGTATATCAACTGTCACCTCCAACTCATCTTGCCCATGTTTAAGGACATGGTCTTCCTCACCGCCTCTCACACCTATTCCTGTCCCAGGTCAACTGTAGTCCCCTCCCTTGATTTTCCATGACCTAAAACCTGGAATCTTCTATGAAGTTCCTTACCCTTACCACCTGAGCAAAGGGATCAATGGTATATCTTCGGTCTATCAAGTTGAGCCATATGAAATTGTTACTCTTTGATAAATTTTGCCCATAAAATAGTCATCATACACAGGTCAGCCTAAGATTTCATTTTTATCTAGTGAAGCCATGACCCTTTCCCTTCATCTTTTCAGCAACTTCCTCATTAAAGGCCTTTGTTTCTCCTCCACATTCCTGCAACTCCCTCCTAAAGATCTTCCCATCCTAGTGTCATCACATTCTCAGATGTCTTTCACAGATATTTCTTGTCACAGAAATGTGAACATGATAGTCAAGAGACCTCCACAACTTTGACAACAAAGCATGCTCTTCTTAACCTTAGTGTGCAAAGGCTGCCTGGGCTGGCCCTGCATCCTTCCACGCCAAGTCCCACCAACCATCCCCCTGCTTGGGATGGCATTCTGCTCAAGATTTTACAAGGGACTGAGCAGGACATTGTTTCAGAATGGCTGGGTTGTTCTGTTCCTCAGATCTTCATGCCCTTTTGTCTAATCCTCACTCACTTTTGAAAATCATTTCAGTATCGGTGAGGCTGGGTGCCACCAGCTTCTCTTGGGTCCTGCGCTGGGCACAGAGAGCCACAGCAAAGTCTCGGCCATCACATATGCCCTACTGCGATCAGCTGGATTCTGTCCCCCTCCTACCACCTACCGAAGTTCATCCTAATGCTCAGAATCTTTTTGAGTGTCACTGTGGTTGGACACAGGGACTTGAAAGAGGTAATTAAATTAAATTAAGATGGGGTGGACCCTAATTCAATCTGAGTAGTGTGCTTATTAGAAGGACAAAAGGATGACCAAGTGATGAGGTAACAAAGGGGTGAAGATTGGTGGCAGGGCTATGTCCACACTAAGGAAAGAGGCCTCGGGGAGATCACTTTGATCATAAACTTTTAATCTCCAGAAATAAATACATTTCTCTGGTGTAAGCGACTCAGCCTATATTTTGTTATGGCAATCCTAATAGAAAAATACTCTCTTTTTGGTATTAAACTATCTAGCATTTTTTTTTCAGTACTGACGATTTAATCTAGGACCTTTGCTCTGAGCTACAATCTTTTTTCCCATTTTATTGATATGTATACATGCAAAATTTAAGGTTTACAATGGAGTTGAGCCTTTTATGCACATATGTATCTTGTCAAGGTGACAAGGGCTTTCCCACTCTCCTTCTGTTCCTCCCCCTACCCTACCCTCCCTCCCTCCTCCCCTACCCAAGCCCCCTGGTTCACTTTGTTTTTCACTTTAAGTTCCACAAGATAGTTGTGATCTGGGACTCTCATATCAGAGAGTCTGAGTTACAATCTTAAGACTCTTTTTATTATTTGAGACAAGGCCTGACTAAATTGCTTTTCCCCATTTTATTGATATGTGTAAGTGCAATACATCAAGTTTACATTGATCTTGAGTATTTTGTGCATACACATATCGTGGCAAGATAAAAATCCTTCCCCTGAATAAATTGTTAAATTGAGCAGCTGAGTTCCCAGCTGCACTCCTCCTACCTCAGCTCCCCAAGAGCGCTGGGATGCAGGCCTGCGCCAACAGGCCCAGCTAGGTTTCTTGAAAACATGTCCCACATCTTCTTTACCTTTCTATCTGCAGAGCCCAGCACAGCGCTCAACTTGTCATGGAGCTTGGGTTTAACAAATGTTTGGTAAATCAGTAAAAGGAAGAATGTGTTGTGATGTTACAGACAAGTGAGGAATGTTTAGAAAAGACATGCTTCTAGTGAAAAATAAACTTCAGGGTCAACATGCTTCTTTAAAAGCTCAACAACTGAAGTTACTCACCAAACTTGCTATAGCAAGTACTGTGACACTGACATTTACTAAACAAAGGATTTCCAAGCACCACACAAGGGTTACCCTATTTAAAAATGCTATTCAACACACCGAATTCTCAGTATATTCAAGGTTTATCCTTCCTAGCTCATTTTTGGTGGGACCTGCTAGTCTAACACTGGGGACTTCCACAGTCATTTAGCTCAGTCCCATGACTCTATTCCAATTGTCCCTCATTAGCATTAAAAAATTAATGTTTCCCTAATCACCTCATTTACTATCAAAGAGTGTTCTGGACATTGGAGAGAACAGAGCTCATTAAAAATTAAAATTTCTTCAATCCCCTTAGATAAATATTTATTTATAAAATATGCTCTAATATAAAATTTTTGAGGTCCACCTGCAGAATAGATTGGAAATAGAAAAGCCATTCTGAAGATGTCACTTGGATCCTACCTCCTCCTTCTTCTCCCTGATGCCTAACTCTCCATCCTCTAATCCATCTCTCCCATAGCTCACAGATTTCTTGTTCACGATACAGGTGAGCCAAGTTACATCCAATTCTAATAGCCTCACAGTGCTACTGATCATAAGATCTAGCCCAAACTTTCGGGTCTGAAATTCTGGATTCTCTGTTCTCTAGTTCTAGCTTAAATTTCTCAACCACTTTATCCAATATGTACTGATACCAACCACCATACTCATCACTCTGGGTACCCCGGGGGGGGGGGGGGGGGGGGGGCTACATGCTCTTTTTCTGTGTCTGTCTCCTGGTAGGATCACACTCGGAAAACCTGTCATATTTCCCTGTATTTAATTGAATCCTTATAATTCTTCTGGAAGCATTTTAGGTGCCGCCTCCTCTGGGATGGTTTTTACATTTTGTTATTTCTCTCTCTATTGAGCTCCTACAGCCCTTGAGGCCTGGTAGTGTTATCCATGCATACATGAACTGCATTGTTCTCCTTGTTTTTGTTAACTGTGTCTTCAGCTCAGTTCCTTTTTCTCTTTTCTTTTCCTTCCTTCTTTCTTTTCTTTCTTCTTTCTCTCTCCCTCCCTCCCTTCTTCCCTCTCCCTCTGTCTCTCTCTGTCTGTCTTTCTCTTTCTCTTTCTCTCTTTCTCTTTCTCTCTCTTTCTTTCTTTCTTTCTTTCTTTCTTTCTTTCTTTCTTTCTTTCTTTCTTTCTTCCTTTCTTTCTTCCGAGACAGAGTCTCACTTTGTAGCCCAGGCTGGTCCTCAACTTACTCCGTAGCCTAGGCTGGGATCAATTTCATGGCAATCCTGCTTCAGCTTGTAAAGTGCTAGAATTACCAGCATGAGCCACTCTGTTCAACTCCTTAAGTAGCCTAAAAGACCTTTGGGGTCCATCACACAGCAACTTGGTAGCCTGCATGTGTAAATATTCACTAATGTGCTTTGACCAACTGCTATGATCTGGATACCTCCAAAACCACTGTAAATTAAGTCTTGGTTCACAGGGTGGTAGAGGCATTGAGAATGGGTACCTTGCAGGAAATCCTTGGTCACTGGAGGCATGCCTTTGTAGGGGAATGTGAGGCCCTAGTCTCAACCTCCTACTTTCTGTTTGGCAGTGCAAGCTCTCTCACACAGAACACACATATCTGCATTCATACATGCACATGTGTGCACATATACACATACACACACAAAATGTACTTTTCTATCATGATACAACACAGCTTAGAGGCCTCACACCAAAATGCAGCTGAAGTTAGTTTCTGCCCTTGAAGCTCCAAAATTCTGAGCTAAATCGCCTTTGTGCTTTATGAAATGTTGGCTGTCAAGATATTGAGAGTCAAGAGGAATGAGGGAGGCAGGGGAAAGTAAACAGGAGAAGGAGCCAGGCGTGGTGGTACGAGTCTGCAATCCCAGAACTCAGGAGGCTGAGGCAGGAGGATTGCTGTGAGTTCAAGGCCAGCCTAGGCTACAGAGCAAGCCCCTGTCTCAACAAAAGGGATGGGGGCTGGGAAGAAAACATGAAGTTGATGCAATACATAAGAGCATGAAATTTTAAAGCTCAATGTAACCATTGAATATTGCGTGTGTGTGTGTGTGTGTGTGTGTGTGTGTGTGTATACACACACTAATAAACATTGGGAAAAAGTAAAAGTTAGTTGTCTCAGCTTTTTCATACCTGTAACCCAAAGCAGATACAGCATGTGAGGAACCTTTCAGTTCTCCTGGCAGCCACTCCTGCAGCCTTAAAGTAAGACTCAGTAACTAATGTCAGCCTACAACCTGGCGCAATAGTCCTTGCACTGCCAGATTCTCCTTTGGGGACAAGCAGTAACCCCACTTGCCCACTGCCCAGGACGGTCCTGACAGGCAGCCATGGTTATCAAGCAGATCTCTCAGCTGATGGGTTTGATCTACTCTCAGGCCTCTTGTCGTTCCACTCCACTTTTTTGCCATTAAGTGGTCATACAGCCTCAATGATTGGACTTCTGCCTTGAGTCTTAGTTATTTTTGGCTGCAGCCTTGTACAACTGGACAATTTTCAGTCTTCTTAATGCCTAATTTCTGGTTTTAAGATCTCATACAAAAAAAAAAAAATAAAGATCATCCAAAGTTACAGAAGCAGCAGCCACATCCACAGCACTTTCTTCCCAATCAGGCCCAAGAACTCTGCAGTTAGTGCCATCCCCAGTGGAATGTGCCTACACCCTCTACTGCCTAAGGACAAGCCCTACGGTCAGGTCCGCTCCTCCAGCATCCCTTCTTCCAGGCCTCAGCCTGCTCGCCACTATCACCTGCCAGGGCATCTGAGAGTACTTCCCAGTTAGGCCCTTCAGAGCTGGAATAACAGTTGCTAAAGGCAGAGTTTTGAAAATTTGTTCAGCAATTTGATGAAGTGGGTCAAAAATAGACACTAACTCTTTAACTTTAGTCTCTTCTCTTCAGAGTATAAGCTCTTCAGTGACAGGATGTTGTCTTAGTCATTTTTTTTTTATTCTGAGCATCTGACTACTAGTAGAGATTTAAAAATATATTTCTCATTGTGAGACCAGACAGATGAACACAAAGGACGTGTGACTTGAAGGGACTGACATCTCACTTGGATTTTCTAATTTTTTTTTAAATATCCAAGTTCTCCAATAAGAAGGAAAACTTTCCAGTCACTAATGCAACCTTTTGGTTAATGTCCCTAATATTTCATGCCTGAACAAAGACTTCTTTACATCAAGGAGCAAGACAGACTGCAGACACAGGATGATCATCTTTGGAGTGATTGTTTTGAAAATGCATTTTGCATGAAATTGCTAAATGCATAATAAGGTGCTATAACTATCATTTCATTCTCCATTGATATATGATTCAAAGTTTTTTTAGGGCTTGAAAGAGTATGATTAGATTGAATCCACAAATATTTATTAAATGCCCAAGGGTAAGCAGTGAGGTGAGCGCCTAGACACACAACACATGATGCCTGTACAAAGACAGCTCAAATCCTGCACCTAAAGGCCAAGTGCCAGAGTCCCCAGGAGCCTGGGGTGAGGCCCAAGCAGCTGTCCTGTGACTTTCCGGCCTCCCGGGCAGGCTGCACTCACCACTGCAGTACCCGCGAAGGTTGAGGAACTGCTCTTCCTTGCAGTTGGTCCTGCAGTATCCATTGGTCACAGTGACATGAGGGTGACAGGAAATGCAGTCAGATTCCAACGGCCCATGACACTCCCTGCAGGTCGGGTGGCATTCTAGGGGAAAATAGGAGTCAGGATTAGAATTAGCAGCTACATGTGCAAATGCACTCCACAACTCTCAAACTCTAGTCATTTTTAAAATGTATAGATTTATCATAGGGTGCTGGAGACTGTACCTAGGATTTCAAGCGTGGCTAGACAAGCACTCTCCCATTGAGCTACATCTCCAGTCCTTTTTTTAAAATCTGAGATAAAGCCTTGCTAAGTTGTCCAACCTGGTTTTGAAGTTGTGATCCTGCTGCTTCAACCTCATAAATAGCAAAGATTACAGGAGTGTGCCAAGAGTAGCTGGCTCTAATCATCTTTCACAGATTCCCGAGCAAGCCTGTGTACATCCCTAGGTCTGGCCAAGCGACTGCATTTCTGGTATCGAGGAGAATACTGTCTACAAATATATGAAATCTCATATTCCTGACAAACCAGAATGACCATCCCATCTGTGTAAGTAAGAAAATCCAAATCAGAGTCACAAAGCACAAACACGAATGGTAAGATTTCCCCACCCCAAATTACCAACCAGAGAGACAGCAAGACAAGGAGAAGGGGGCAACATTTTGCTTCTCAACCATTCCTGCAGAAAGGGCCGGAAGCACACAAACTGGAGATTCAGAGACATCTCACCAGAGTGCGGTGCCAGCTAGGTCTATCTCCCTTCAAGCCACAGCCTGGATGCCTGTTTTATCAACAATACTCAATGAAAATTTGAGGATAGGAAAGTCCTTTTTGTCTGGAGGTTATCATGAGCTACAACTAAAGTTCAATTCTTTAAGCAAAATGATGTCAAAGCTATGTCTTCTTGTAAAAAACCACCAAAATAAGAAGAGGTAATGCACTCAGGAAAAAACCAGATGAGTCTTAGTAAGGTGTAGGCAATAAAGATAAGTATGGCAAGGAATCAAAGTAGGCTGCGGCTTCAGAGGCACCAGTGCTGCCAAGGCGGGTGGCAGGTGCAGGCGTGTGGAAGGAGATTAAGGACTGCTCTGCCAAGGAGGAGGAGGTCTAAGTGCGTTGGATTCCAAGAGCTGGGGAGGTGAGGGACTGGGGCTGGGGAAAGCTTGCTGGAACTGATGAGTTCTCTCCTGGCACATGGTTGGTGGAAAGCAAAAGCAGATTTTGAGTAAAGTCAACTACCTCTCACTTCTGGCAGGAGGCCTGGGAAGATAAGGAGTTATTTTAGAAAGAAAAAAAAAAAGCAAGAAAATGAACTGCTGATTAGGATAGCACTAATGACTACCCCCTTCTGCATTCCTGAGGCTCTCAACTTCGAAAATGCCTATCCAAGAGATACTGCATTCTCAGAATGATTTCCACCATCCAGTTCTTTCTTCCTACCAGAATACGTCCATGACCTGTGTGCCCTACGCTGGTGGTACCATCCATCTGCTGGCTTCAAGCGGACAGAGAAAACTTAGAGCTACCCAGTCTTTCCTCCTGTGAATAATTTTATACACACAGCAACCAACTGGGCTAGGATGATGAACACACCTAAGCACAGAAGCAGTTTTCAAGGACAACTCTAAGGACAAAAAAGCCAGGAACATCCTTCTACTGAGCTGAACAGAGTGTTCAAAGTAAAATGACTCACTAGGGACCTGGAGATTAAAAAGGCATTTGGAAAAAGGAATAGAATTCCAGAATAAAAATAATATTAATCTTCATTTGTCTAAATTTGTGTTTGCTCTAAATTTCCTCTTTGGAGTCTAAGGCTAGATGAAGCAAACAAATGTTGATTTGTTTCTAAAATTTCTATGAATTTACTTCACGTTTTCTGACTCCACAAACACATGCGGTAGAATTTCATTGCAATAAATGTTTTCCTATGGTCTGACTTCAACCGTCTAGTTTTGAAAATAAAATAGGAATCATAATAGAACACATTTTTCCCTCTCATGTACATATAAGAAAACACATTGCTAGAATAAGATACCTAAATTTTAGTATTTTACCAATTCCAATAAAATCTTGTGCTAATGTAAACTACTAATTTCCAGAACCTCCACCACTGGGATACAAAGGTGCTCCTACCACACGAATGAGAGAAATAAATACCTCCCTCCTGTGCTTAACCCTACTGTGGCCAGGAAACTGAGCTGAAAACGGCAGGGACGTGTGCCAAATGCTCAGTCCTACATAAATGCATTCACCACTGTGGTGCTGTGTCTCTGAGACCACGTCAACACTTGCTGTATTCACAAGATGTCCCTCACTAAGAGGCAGAGTCTATTCCTTCAGAACTAGGCTGTCCTGCTTTGACCGATCGAATAGAGCAGAAGCAACAGAAAGACTTCTGAGGCTACCACCTAAGGCACCAGTAGGTTCTGCTCAGTTTCTTGGAACATTTACTCTGGAGGAAGATGACAGATGTGTAAGAAAGCTGACTAGCTGCCATGCTGTGAGGAAGCCCCGTTACCACAGGAAGAAGCTTCACAGAGCAAGAAGTTTTTGACTACGCCAAGTGACTTACACGGCAAAGAACCACCCACCACAGCACCTGAGAACTGGAAAATAATCACGTGTGAGCTTACGTCACTAATTTGTGCTGTTTGACCACACTAATTTTGTGTAGTAAGAGATAATCAGAGTAGAACTTTATTAAAATAAAATAAAATAAAAGAGCTTCTTCTGTAGCATCCTTGAGTATTTAAATCCTTAAATGTCAAACCATTCCTTCATTTCTGCTGTGAAAAGCAATAGGAGGAAAGGGGGAAAAAATGGAATAATGTGCAGCCATAAAAATATGTATCTTTCTATATAATTTTTCATAATATGAGAAATTTTACGACTCATTTTGGGAAAAATAAACATAAACATGTATAGCCCTGATTTGTTCTCAGCTATAAACAGCATGCATAAAAGATTGTTCAAAAAGGAATATATTATCAGGTTAAGAGTTGTTGTTTCTGAGATTATCAACCATGCTCATTCTCAAACTTTTTTACTGAACTTTCAAATCCACTACAATGAGCAGATATTCCCTTCATAATTACAAACATAAACATTTAAACTTTCAAATGTGCCATACTAACAAAGAATTATACCGAACTGAGTTCTGGTTTCTAGAGGACAAAGGCTTCGCTACTGAACTCACAAGGGGAGTCACCGATTCACATTATTATGGTATCTCCAGCAAGAGTTTTATTCAAATACTGTAACATGTAGAGTAGAGCTGGTTCTAATTTTCACTCTATCTTTGCTTCCCTGTTGGAAGTGAGGAATTCCACTTTCCCCCTCATTCTTTACCTTTACACCAATAAGTTTAAGACCAGGATTTACAGTCTTATTCTAGGCCTGGTATAGTAAGGTTTCTAGTTACTGTATCCAGTTATACTATGAAGACACAACTTGAACTTAGGGACTCAGCCCCAGCGAGTCACACACTCACCTGTACAACTGCCTTCCTGGTTAAAGTGGCCTGCTGGGCACCAGGAGAGGCACTGACCACCCAGCAGCACGTGGGGAGGCCGGCAGGCCGTGCAGTTCAGTGGGCTCTTCCCAGCACATGTGAGACAAGACTGGTGGCAAGCTGCGAGGAAGACAAAGCAGAAGAAATGGTAAGGAAAGACCCCCCACAGTCCCCAAACAGTCGCTCCATCAAGCTCTGCACATTCGTGTTTTCCAAACAACGGGGCACGCATATCAGAGTCCTGTGTAAAGACGGCTTCCCGCAAGGCAAGCCTCTGTGGAGCCCAGGTGAAGCAAAGCACAAATGCTCCAAATCACAAAAAACCATTTGCCAGATCATATGCTCCTTTGTTCCTGAGTTCCCATTCTCACAGAATGTCAAATAAAGAACAGGAAGCCATACAACAGTTTTCTCTCTCTCTCTCTCTCTCAGGGCAGCTCTCCCGATGTCACTAGACACTGGGCTACTTGTTGGGCTGCTCAAATTAAAGGAAAATGGTAGGTGTGGATGTGAGAGGGGTCTTTTCTTTATTGATTCCACCAACGTTTACACGGTGTTATTCTGATGGAGACTGGACACACACAGACAAGAACTATTCAACACTCCTAGGTACTCAAACCAGTTGCAGACAACAAACAAGGGGCAAGAACACCAGGAACAGTAGACGGCACACACAGGGAACAGGAGCACCACGTCAGCGCTCCATTTGACCTTGACTAAGTTCTACAATTTTTCCAGGCTCCTGCATGGGGTGTTGTGGACACTAACTGGGCTGATGCATGTAAAACTCTTAGGATCAGGATGGATGTAGTAAGAGTCTAATCAGTTTTGGCTTTAAGTATTAGCAGAGAATTCCCAAAGGTGTAAAGAGACTAAAGTCAATGAGGAGAAAGAAAATACCTCTGTCTGCCATCATCAGCTCTTTAAGAGAACATTCATATCATTTCTCATGGGTGACCACTGGATTAATCAATTCTTTGTCATTTCTGTATTCCTGATCCTTTGACATACGGGACAATTCTTTTCCCCCAGAGTTAGATATTCTGAGAGGTAGAAAAATGATTAGCTGGGGCTCAGGCTTGTCATATGTAAACTAACCAATCCACAGCACGCACCTGGCCATTTCCCGTAACGGGCACTTACATTCCAGAACACTTTTGTGTGGAGTAAGACAAAGACCTAGACCCGCATGCAGAAAAACCCAGGCATGTTAGGCTACTTCTGTCCAAAAGATAAGTTCCACCAGACTGCCCAGAACCTTGGAGTCTCCTCTGGCCTCCTCGGTTTAATTCACAGAAGATTCACCTGCTAGCAGGCTTAGAAGAACCAGACGTTATTTTATACCACTAAGCTATCCATTTCTACCAACCATTAAAAAAATGCAATACATAATATTTGATATGCATGGAGCTGACATTCAGCAAGGGTGTCCTGGTCTGTCAGTGATGGTTGTTAGGGTATTAAACAATTTTTTACATTGGTTGTTTTGTGGCTGTTGTTCTGAGTATTCTAGTGCCATGCAGAAGCCTTGGCCCTACTCTAAGTCTCTACCCTATCCTGCCTGTCATCACCACCCCTGAGGGTTTATCGTACCTGGAGGCCTCAGAGTACTGAAGCTGAGAAGAGGGCAATGCCCCTTCTCAAAAGGCTGAGAGTTTACCTTGAGAAATATTTTTTAGACTGCCTGCAAATAGCTCTATTAGTACAGCCACAGGAATTTTTTTCATGATTATTTTCAGAATCCTCTTTAAATGGAATCAGTAACGCCAAGCTTATGTAACAAAAGAAAGGTGTCTATTAGCTTCTTGTCCAAGGCATGTTTAAAACAGCACAAGGGGAATGTCAGGTGGCAATATTTCAAGAAACAGCCAAATTATACTCTTAACACAAAGCTTTCCTGGATGACCTGGCAAACGACTTGAAGCAACAGAATATTTTCTTAATAAGTGTACCTATGATAACACCAATATGCTTATATTAGAATGTACTTGATTGCTACCCCTGCTAGCTCCTTCTGTGATACCTCCTTAATAAGTATGAAATCAAAACACGCCACTGTGGAATTGAAAACTGGGGGGAAATGAATGAAGGCATTACGAGTACAAACATGCCTCCCCCCGCTCTGTTTGGTCAAAACGTCAATGTGATTGCATGGCTGGATGAGAATAAAGGTTATTATTGTATATAAAACAGAAGAGCAAAGAAGACAAAGTGGAAGAAAAAGAAAGAGAAAATCGCTATGCCACCCACCAGATATTAGAAATGAGCCCCACTGCACATCAACATTGCCTTCGCTGTAAATGCCTAAGAACCAAATGGATAACGAGCTGGCCAGCTGCCGGGGTACCAAGGGCGAGAGCACGCTGATGTCCGGAGAGCCTTCCGGTGTCTTCTTCTCTGCATAGCTCTGTGCCTGTAAGTACAGGCATTTGCATCTTTAAAATAAGCTCATGAAACTTAATTCTGTGCTGGTTTGGGAAATGTCTATACCATTCCAGTGACTTTTATTAGGCCTGATCATTCTATGGAAGCCGATTTCATAGCAGGAGTTCTGACTAAAGTCTAAGATCCTTCAAGGAAGACTAACTCCATTACAGGGCATATATGGAAGATATCTGAGAAAAGTTCTATGAATAATTCCTCCATGTAATGCAGCGTTTTTAGAGACTGCCTTTCCAGCTGATGGATAAGTATATTTCTGAAAAGGCATAACTGAGATGCTTTAACATGGACAGCGTCAGCACTAAAAGTGTCCTCTGGTGTCTATAAAGTCCAGTCATCCGGACTCCAGCAAAAATTATGCCTATAACAATTAAAAGACATCCATGTCTTTTCATTCTGTTTTCCATTTAGATTTCAAACAATTGATATTACCAGTTTTCTTTTAATGATCCAAGAATGTGCTCTATGTTACGAAAGCATCCCTACTTTGAGATGACATAAAATGCTTTTGGCTTTTTTCAGGTCAAAAGCGATTTTTGACATAGGCTTCTCTCAAAATGCGGTGTAGATATCAAAGCCCTCCAGGACATACAGCCGAACTGTGATAAGGAATGAAAACCGAAGTGAGTGAAATTAAACAAAATTGCTCTCCCCTTTCCCTTCTTCCTTTGTACTCTCATTCTTCCCACCCCTTGAACGAGCATGACTTAACCTCCCTGGTTCCTCCTTGTCCTGACTAGACTGGAACCTCTTTCAGAATAAGTGTCCTCTTTTTCATCTCTGTGATTCCTGCAGCAGTTGTCATGGCCCCTGGCCCTGACATGTCAGGTTCTCCCAGTGAACTTCTGCCAGTTAAACAAATGGCTGGCAGGCAGTTGACGGCTGGGGCTGGTGGATGGGACCAATGGCATCACTCTCACCCGGTCCTCCTCTCCCTGACTGCTCCTTTATCCTCTCTCGGTGTCCCTGTATGATGCAGAGCTCCCCAAATTCTACCTTCTGCCCCGCCTCTTCTCACCCTTGTAGCCTTTGTGAAGACATCTGTGCCGGTTGAGTCCCGTGCTTACGAGCACCTCGCTGGTCTTCGTGGTAGATTCCAATCCCATAAACCTGATGCCTGGGGCACCTCAGGAGGAGCTCACCTGGTGCCTCCGAGGTCTCTCACACCCTTTATTTCCAAGAGACCGCTTCTAATCTGCTTCTGAGCTCAAACCATGGTCTCTTCTTATAAACTGTAGCATCTCTTCACCCCAGCTCTGTCTTCCTCCCCTATCTGATGTTTTTCATCTCCCTTCTTACCCCACCTCTCACTACATCACTCAAATTAAAAATCTCAGTTATCCAAGACTTTACTTTTCTGTCACCAAAGTCCATTCAAGTTCCATGGATTTTACTTCCTACGCCTCTATCAAATCTGCTCCTTATCCATACCCAAGGCCCCTCGTCCCACACCTTTATGACTAGGTTCACGCCATAGCTTCCCATCCAGCTCTACCCCGTTTCTCCCTGTTGATCTCCTACGATCACTAGACAGATCACTACAAAGTACAAACAGGCCAAATTATTTTTCTACTTTGAATCTTTTAATGGTTTGCCACTGCCAACAGTGTAAACTCCAAACTCCAGCACAACCCAAAAAGCACATCACCGCATGACACGCAGCCATGTCTTCAGTGTCATTCCTCACTGGATGCCATGCCGCGAGAGCAGCAAACACGCGGACACCGTGCGCCTTTGCACGCATTTCTCTGGCCTTGACTGACCTTTCCCACGTGCCCTGCCTAGTAAACACCCACTAA
Source organism: Ctenodactylus gundi (assembly GCA_004027205.1). Taxonomy (NCBI): domain Eukaryota; kingdom Metazoa; phylum Chordata; class Mammalia; order Rodentia; family Ctenodactylidae; genus Ctenodactylus; species Ctenodactylus gundi. The sequence goes on from PVKB01000572.1 coordinate 132,512, forward strand.
TCCTTCGAAAGCTTAATCGTGTAATGCTTTCCCTCTACAGATCTATGTGGTTACATCCTCTCCCACAGAGAAAGCCGCCTTGCTGCATTTTCTGCACCCTGCCCCTCCTGCTCTTCTGGCACGTTCCACATGTTTCTGATTACTTGTTCAGATGTCAGCTTCCCCAACTCGACCAGGCTTCCTTGAGGCATACTTTGGACCTCTTTCATCTTTCTAGCCCCAAAGCTGGCACACCCACGCTCTGAAAGCAAGAAGGCAGAGTAAGAGAGGATTGTGCATTACCAGGAGGCACATACTTGCAGAGCTTACGTTGGCACCCTGGGGACCACATTAATGAGGGCTGTTTAATAGAGAGTCTATATATTTTATTCAATTAATGTAAGAGGATCTCAACTTCATAAATGGTCACACACTCGTAAATTAGGCAGGCAGAGTCCTGCCCATTTAGTTCCTCAACGAAAACTCTGCCTCGAGGCCTTTGGTGACTCTTAGCAACAACTGACAGATGAAAATACATACAGAGGCCTTTACTTCTCCTTGTTCACCTACAGCAAGTTAATTAGTAGACCAAAATTACCGCTGAACTTCTTAAAGATTGATCAGTTTTGAGCAATACTTCCCTGTGTAGTAAGATTTGGCCTAAAAAAGCAAACTGTCTTCAAGACTGAAACAAAAAGGCTCAGAAAAATTTAGTTGCTGAAGTTTCTCTGGTGTTCCCCTGCCTAAAGCTCTGTTCCCCCTCCAAGTAGAATACCAAAGCCATGATGCAGAGACGTGTGCTCCCAGGATGTGCATTACCTATGCAATATTTTTAAAAATGCAGTGCTATTGTTGAGATAATAAATTAGACAATATATAAGTAAAGCTCATTACTGTGTACAAAGTACATATTTAAAATAATTTCTTCTAAACTGTATCATATTGAATCTTCTTGCCACACTGAGTGGAAATTGAAAGAATTCATCACTACACTGCCACCGCACTGAGGCAATTGTGTGCCTAATCTAATCATCTGGACCATGTTCATGGCCACTCCTGGTCACTGCCAGCAAATTGTTTCATTGTGACTAAGCTGCTTCATTAATTGGATAGCCTGGCCTGAAGTTACATTTGTAAGGCTCTCTGTGGTGCAAAGAGCCAGGGATAGGCATTTGAAAAATAATAACAATAATTTCTGAGCAACTATGTCCTATACTACATACAATTCACAATCTCCTCATTGTTAACTTCTATAGTTGCTTCCTTATGGGCCTCGTTTTCTTCATCTATAAAACAGGTATAAAAGAATAAAAGCTCACAAGATTTTTAATAAAATTTTTAGTGGTATGCAATTTCTAAAGGGTTGGAAAGTTAATGGATAGATTTGTCAGTAAAATACAGAATATCCAATTGAACTTATATTTCAGATAAACAGCAAATAATGTTTTAGCATAACTCACACAATACTGGGCACAGGCTTATATTCAAAAAATTATCCAGCTTTGAGTTTGCTAAATCCTGTATTTTTATGTGCTAAATCTGGGAAACTGTGATGTGTACTTTTGGTTGTTTTTGTATTTGTATTTTCTAAAGTCTCTGATATACATAGTGCATGCGATGACAAGAAAATAAATTGAGACTTATAAATAAAGACTAGGAGAAAGAGAAGTATATCAGTTGTAACATGAGGCAGTATCATCCTTGTTCACTCAGAAGCTTGGTTTACCTGGCCTGTGGTCCCTGGGCCAGCCGTATCAGTGTCAGTCAGGAGAACATCACAAACACAAAACCTATTTCTCTACCCTGGGTCCACTAAATCTGAATCTGCACCCTAGTGGGATCCCTAAGAGATTTCTAAGCTCTCTTCTAGGGATACTGCAACTGAAAACGAAGTCTTCAAAATAACTGAAACACTTAAACTGGGAGGAAACAATCCTTTAACAAGAGTAGGATACTCGGAGACTGAGCTGGACAAAGTGACCTCATGCTAAGAATATCAGTAGGACAGGCCTCAGGAGACGGAGCTGCAGGCTGTGTCCTGTCTGAGCCACCAGGTGCAGGCACACAAGTTGCTGGTAAAGGACTCCAGGAGGAACGAGGCAGAAGTTACTAGAAAAATGGCGCCTTTGGAGTGGTGCTGCAGTGAAGCTCCTACTTAGCTCTTTCCTTGGGGGTGCCATCTTGTCTCAGGCTGTCTCACAGGAAGCCTGGAAAACCAGGAGTGAAGGCCAATGACCCACTAAGGGACACTTTAGTGTTGTTTTGGAAGGCATGGGTTTTCACTAACTCGTAACTTGCTTTGTTTTATGGAGGAGATGCGGATGCATATTTCTTTTTTTCTTAAGAAACATCAATCAGTCAGAAGTACTGAACATTCAAACAGGTGAGATCAACTCTGGATGGAATTACTAAAATTTCTTAGCTAATCTTAAATCCTATATTTAATAAAATACATAATTGTGACTGGCCCCTGAAAATGCCCCCAAATTATCTTCTACAATTAGGAGGAGACAACTTTTCATACCAGTGATTCTAGCCATATTTAAGATACAGAGAGGCCTTGGGGTTGGAGGTGGGAAACAATATCTTCTAAAGTTCAGTTCTTTTCCGAGAATGAGTCAAAAAAATACAGGACCAACATACATGGTTAGCTACTCCTCTCTCTCTCTCTCTCTCTCTCTCTCTCTCTCTCTCTCTCTCTCTCAAATGTTTACTTTTTTTAGGCATCATAGACCACTATTTTCTCAATCTGTAAGCTGTAAGGTACAAAGCACAGCAACTGCTCAAGAGTTTATCTTGGGATTTTTTTTTCTGTTACTATTCCTTCATTCACTGTATGTTTCTCTCACTAGAATATACATGTCATGAGAACAGAAATTTTCATTTGACTCACTCACTTGTTATCTCTGATGCCCCAAAATACCTGGCACTCAGGAAATAATACACAGTTATGTAAGGAATGAATAAGCAGAGATCGTTCCCAGCAAGTAGGGTTCTCTTGGCCACTGTTGTTAATTTTATACATTTTTGTACTCCAATCACAGGTTTGAATTTTCATCAAGTATCTCGCACACTGTGCCTTCATCTCACATGGGTATCTCTCGGTTTGTCACATAGCTTAAAGTAAAAACTTCTACAGTAACTTCTGATATCATGTCAGTCTCTAGGTTAACTGTTTCTTCCTACAATGCACCTGCCCCTCCCTCTCATTAGCTGTAGTAATAGTCTAATTACTCCAGGCTGCAGTCTCTAAGAAAGTGAGAGTTGTAGAAAACAGTTGTTTTTCTCTTCTTTATAAAAACAGCACTCCAGATCAAAGGTGCTACAAAAGAAATGCTCAATAAGATGTGCACACGCACACAGACACACACACACACACACACACACACACACACACACACACACACACACACACACACCCCACCACCACCACCACCACCACCACCACCACCACCACTTCAAGCTTTGAGAACATGATGCAGGGAAGCCAGGGTATTTCTGGGAAGCTGTGAGAAGAGCCACGTGCAATCTCCCACAAATCCCAGAGCTCATTTCATCGACAGCTCTTCAGCAGAATCGAAAGTGGAACAGACTGTGAGAAAGAGGTTCCCAGAGATGCAGGACGAGTGACAGGAAATACACCAATCAACACACCCGGGACTCAGGTAGGCTGGAAACAAGTGGTGGTCGTGCTCAGTTTCCCAACAGCGTCTTGGGCAACTCAATTAACCTCTTGCTGCCACATTCTCATCACATGCAAATTGAATACAACAACCTACCCAGTGGAGACTGCACAGGGATTTGCTAGTAAACGTGAGAAGACAGCTATATGCGTGATCCCTAATAATATTATGTTAACGAGCGTAAAATCATGGGGCTACGAGGAACTCAAGAGGTCAATCCAGTCTTTTCACATCTGACCACAATTAACCCATTCCTGAGGGTTAGATCTTAATCCTCTTTAAAAGATACCAGGATAGAGGAATCCCTAAACACTCCCCTTTGCAAAGATACGTTCTTAAACTTAGGATGCCCACTCCTGCAGCATCAGTATTCCTCGCCTCTCCTCCCCATGTGAGAAGGAGGCAAGCAGCTGCACTCCCTCTAATAGGTGCTTGTATGTTTCCAAGACGCCATGCAGCAGTGTGACAGTTACCAGCACAGATACTGGAGTTGGGTCAACGTAGGTCCCAATCGGATTCTGCTCCATCCCCACTGGTTACATGACTGAGTAAATCACAGCCTAAGTTTCTTCTCCAATAGAGCAGCAGCCCACTGGCTCCCGTAGGTGGTACCAGCACTAAGTGAGCTAAATAAGTGATGTATCATACTGCCTGGCTTAGGGTGCATACCAAATAAACAGCCTTATTCCCTGGGTTTCTGAATAACCCTCATCACTCGCTCTTTCATGTACACTTGCAACTTTTCAAAATGTTAATCATTTTTTTCTCTTTTCTGAACTCACTTAAAATTTCCTCCCCGCCCCATTAAAAAATTATAGTGTTTAAAATTGTAGGAAGGTGCCAACTGTGATGCATGAGATTTTGTTCTGGGTTTCTTCTGGGATTGCCATGGCCAGAGGAAACCAGCCACTAGGCCACAGTCAGGACTTTACCAGGGTTTCTCCAGCTTCTCCCTTCCTGTCCTATGCACCACTGAGGCCAAGTGCATCTAACAGTATCTCCCTGAATTCATGAAAAGACCAGTCTCAGGAGGCCTGACATCTCCGGTTCCCACTCAAACCTCAGGACATAGTCCAGAGCTGTATAAAGCCACGCAGACTACCTTCATAGATTCCAACAATTCAAAGATCCTGGTTGGAACAGTGTGCATGGGTGGGAGTGGGGCAGTGTGCATGCAAGCATGCAGACAGGGTAGTGGGTGGAAACAGAAACAGAGGGAGATGAGAAGACAGAGGAGAAGTCAACGTAGTACGAGAAAGTTTTTCCTTCTCTGCTCCGTGTACTTGCCTCATGCTGTGCAGGGCTAGGCACTGTAATCACTTTCTTTAGGGGATTTAGGTCATGGGAGATAGCTGGAGGGGCTTGAGGAGGTTTGCTTGGCAAGCCCAAACCCACCAGCAGGAATTGCCCCTTCCCTCCTGTGTGGGATCTATGGTCCCTTAGGAAGGAGCTACACTACCATCTGTTATGGCATCAGACCTCAGGTGGGGTGGGTTATACAATGTTTACCTTCGTAGAGTGCTGGGATTTTTAGTATGAACAGATTCCCATATTCCACAAGTGGCTATGGGCCAGAGTCCCTGGAGTTTAAGGAAATACAGGCTTTGGTAAATGCACAATATGGTGGAAGCCAGGATGTCTGAAAAATAGTGACTCTTCTGGGTACCGTGCAAGCCTTTGGAGTGTGGCACTTCCTGGGAGGAAGGGCATTACCCCTCTACTATTCTCAAACACTCGAATGTATGGACTGTGATTCAGTCCTACTGAGCACAGAACTTTCAATTCAACAGCCACTTGTTGAGTCCTAACCTCTGATCCTGGCAATGGAAAGGCTCAGAGAGACTAAGTGGCAGGGCTGGGCCTCCGTATTCCAATCCTGCAGATGCCTTACCATGTCACATTACTTCCTGTGTCTGAAACCTTTCAACCTAACTTTGAAATCCAGCATTTCCCCACCAGAATGCAGTCTAATGTGGAATTGAAGCCGCTTTAGTAACTGGGCTTACCAGAAACAAAACTGAATCACAGCAAGCTTAAAGTCATGACCCAGAAATAATACTCAACACTATGAATAGAAAAAAAAAAAAAGGACTCAGAGACAGATACTACAGAAAAACGGTCAAGACAATTGGGTTCAGGGTGTGGGCAGATTCCTTTTCCCTACATTCAAATTTTTCTTTAATGAATATATATTACGATAATGAAAAAGACAGCATTCATAATTTCACTTTCAGGTAGGATGGGCTTCTAGCCATTTACACAAGAGCAGGGTGACTCCTTACAGGATCAGAGAGGGGCCTCCTCTCCCTCCTGGGAAATTACCTTTCCCTTCACCTTCTGAAGGGCTCACAGGTGATATGACTATTGAGTCAAATCTCTCAGGACGTCATCAACTCTCTGTGGGTGATATGCCAAGGCAATGGCAAGAACATCCACTAATTTTGACATTAGTCCACAGTTTGCCCTGAAGAAATCAACTCTGATCCAGCAAGCCAGAAGAAATCATGGAGCTCTCTCTACCAGGAGCTCGAAGTCTGCCTTAGCCTGTGAGAACAGAACCTGGGGAGGGTGAGGAGCTCCTGAAGACCATCTGTCATTCATGGGAGAGGGGACACCACTGGGACCATTCCTTTGCATGTCACTCTCCCGCTTCATCCACAAGCATCTAGGAAGCCACAGGAGGAACAAGGGACTCCCTGGCTTCGGCCCCTCCTCACAGAATGTCTCAAGAGACGAACTCAGAAATGACTCACCGCGTCCTCAAGTCCAGCTTACTCACCTTCACACAGTCCAGTACTCTCCAGGTAAAACTGGGCTCTGCACAGGGACAAACACTCTCCAGAGGGGACACCAGTCCCCAGCAGCTGTTGCACCTGCAGTCCTGCCTCCGACTTCTTACACTCAGTACAGTGAGAGGGCTCGGGACCCACGCAAGTCTGGCATGAGGCGTGGCAGGCTGCAAACAGGAGAAAAATGCAGGGAAAAAAATAGGGACAAAATGCCATCATATGCATGCTACCATTTCCCTCAGAATCACTCAGAAAAGCATGCCAGCTACATTCTTTCAGAACATAGTTTTTCTAGTGTTCTCCACAAAGCACAGAAGGATAATAATGTGTGCAAGGGGCAAACGTAGTGTAGTGCAACTCATGACATCTCGCAGGTCCCCTAAGGGCTGTCAGGAGGATGGCAAAAGCTCAGCACTCTGGACAATAGAGACTTGGTGCTCCAGAAAAGGACATTTCCTGAATGTCAATTTGCCCTCAGTTTTCACTGAAGATGCTAGAACATTCACATAAATGTCATTGCTGCTCATGTGCAAAAGCTGTCACTGTATGACTATACAAAGTCACCCATCGCCCACTACAGAGAGGTCTGGGCAACAAAGTCCTCCTTTAAATATTCTGGGGAAAGGCTACCTTCCTACACCAGGAATCAATCACAGGATTTTCTTGCCCTGGTGCAAAGGCAAATACTGACCTCTGACTACTTTAGGTCTTCATTTTGATACAATTAACTATTCTGTTCTTTAAGAGATTTTCTAAATTTTCTTTTTTCAAAGTATTTACTATAGCTTTTTTGTTTTAAAGATTTTTTTTTTCTTATAACTATTCTCCAACTTTGTTGTCAGGTACTCGATATACAAATAAATATAAATTCAATTCACTTAATGAAAGTGTCCCCTCTGATGCTCTGGTTTGAAAAGATTTAAATGCTGCAGGCCTCCCCATGAGTCCAGAGTCTTGCAAACAGCAATTTATGGTTTTCCATTTTGCTCAGCCCAGAGGCATTGACAATGACTCTCAGTTTCCTCATGGTATCATTAACCAAGCAAAGTTCTTTAGAGGAAAGCAAAAATGAAGTCTAGAAAAACATTAGCAACGCCAAGAGAGCAGAGAAAGTAGGCAATAAGAATTTTATTTTCTTTTAATATATGGTAAAGGAAGTAAGAGCCTCACAAGGATGACCAGAAAAATCGTGAACATTTCAGTGCTTTCGTGAATTTTCATACATGATTTTTCTGAGATTACTCCTTCATAAACCCTGGAAATAATGAAGACAATCCATGTATAGTTGTCCCTTAGGCTCAGCAGAAGATTATTTCCAGGACCCCTGCAGGTCCTAAAATATGCAGATGATCAAATCCCTCCTATAAATCGGTACAGTGCTTACACACAACCCACACACATCCTTTAATATACTTTAAATCATCTCCAGATTAATTATAATTATACAAGGTCTAAGGTTTACAAATCACTTCAGACTCAGTATGGTGCAATTCAAGTTTTGCAATCTGGAAATTTGGGGAACTTTAAGAATATTTTTCATCTGTGGTTGATTGAATGCATGAACATGGACCCCACAGATACAGACAAAGAGGGTCAACCATAATGTGTACAGCCTTTCAGAATACACTAGACAGAAAGCTGAGCTGCAAGCTAATACTATGGGAGTATGTCTTCCTGATGGACAGATTTTGAAGAATGATGGTGATATGAACGGTACCTTTGCAGAATCCATGGTCAGCATAGAAGCCCTCCCCACAGCTGGGCAGACAGTGGCCTTGACGTAGAGCCCGGGGGTGGATACAGGCTGTACAGTGAGAGGCTGAAGGTCCAGAGCAGCTGGCACATGAATCGTGACAAACTGAGAAGAGAGCGAGAGGGAACTTACGAGGGCCATTGTGACTACAGGGCTGATTTCTTGGCTGGGTGTCTTATGAGCTGAGAAGCCCACAGCATTCACTGTTCCCTCAGATGTGGTTAAAACACAGGTAAGCAGATAAGACTGCACACACTGACCCTCACCTACTTTTTTTTTTGGGGGGGGGGTGTCTTTTGGTGGTACTGGAGACTGAGCCCTGGGTCTCCACGCTATGCTACATCTCTAGTCTTTTTTTTTTTTTTGCGACAGTTTCTTATTAAGTCACCAAATTGCCCAGGCTGGGCTCAAATTTGTAATTCTCCTGTCTTAGTCTCCTTGAGTGAAGGAATTATAGGTGTGTACCACTCTACCCAGCATAACAGTAGGACATTTATGTCAGCTGAATGTGGGCTGGAAGTGTCACTCAGTGATTAGAGAGCTTGCCTAGGAAGCACGCGGCCTCAGGTTCAGTCCCCAAGCACCACATAATAGTCGGGCATGGGGTCAGCACACACCTGTAATTGTGGCATTCATGAGGCTGAGGCAGGAGACTTACAGTGAGTTCAAGGCCAGCTTGGGCTACAGCTACATAATGATTTCAGGACCTGCACGGATTACAGAGGGAGATCCTGTCTCAAAAAAACAAAAAACAAAAAACAAACAAACAAACAAAAAAACCACTGGATTCCTGGATGCCAAGCCTTGTGGTACAGCAGGCCTGTAATCCCTTCCTTTGAGGAGACCAAGGCAGGAGGATCAAGAATTCCAAGTCCCACCCAGGCGACTTAGCTAACTCCTGTCTCAATTTTTAAAAATAATAAAAACATTGGGTTGATATGTAGCTCAGTGGTAGATGCCCAATCTCTCTCTCTCTCTCTCTCACACACACACACACAAACACAGAAAGAGGGACAGACAGACAGACAGACAGAAAGACAGACAATGGACGAATGAATGGCCAGGGTCGACCTTTTAGCAGGATGCAGAACAGGAATGAGATCTGGAAAGAAAGCTCTGGGGACAGTGTTCAGGAGCTGGACAAGGAGTGGGCAGCTGGGATGAGAACTGTTCAGCAAAGTGTGAACTTTGGATGAGTAAAGAGGTTGGCATACAAAGCGAGGTTGGTAAGGCTAGATGGGGACAGGTGCAAACACGCCACCCTCACTGACGCTAGACTGAAGTGAGAGCATGCGGATGGTCCAGAGAGGAGGGGGAGGGGGCAACCGGGCAGCAACGTGTTCCCAGAGGCCTACGATGAACAGCATAAGTCAGGTCTATGCAAGCTGAAACTGCACATAGTCTTAAGCAGCAATGTGTCATAGCCTGAGTTGCACTAATCCAAAACAAAAAAACACATAAATGGTATACAAAAACAAATTTTCAATGTATACAGACTTTAGCTTTACTAACTATCAAACTTGGCTTTCTTATTTATTTTTTTGTGATATGTTGTAACTGCCAACATGAGAATTACAACTGCTGTGGATGAAAGGACTTTTGACACTGCTAACATATTAGTGATGGTTTGTAAGTACACAAGGACTGTATGTTAAGGATACTTTTGATATTCTGAATGGACCAAATGATTTCCAAGAATGAAAGACAGACAATTACCCACCCCTATCTCCCACTCCCATACCAAACACAGGTTCTACAATGAACAAATTATCCCTTAGGCGGTAATGTTTTCCCATCATATACACAAATTCCCAAGAGAGCAGCTTATCTGTGTCATGTCACATACAGTCAAACATGAATTATTTTGTCATGATGATGACAATGAAGATGATGATGATGTCCTATCTCTTACCTTTGCACCTGCCAGTGGCATCAGCATGGTATCCACCAGGGCACTCAGAAATGCATTTCCCATCATACAATACTGTATTCTCTGTGCAGGTAAGACATCTGGGATTATTGGGACCACACGTGTTACAGGATTGGTCACAAGCTAAAGAAGAGGAAAACCCATCAGGGAGGAGAGATAGTGAGAACAGAAGCAACGAATTCCATTCCTTATAACGCCTATGATTGGTATCTGTTCATATAACAATCTCATTTTTTTGCTGCTCAGCAGAATTCTATTTCCTTGATTCTAGATTTCAAAGCACTCTGTGCCTTCATTTTCACTATAGAAGGAACACTAAAGAATTATTCATCAACTAAGCAAAACAAATACTCTGAGATATATCTACCAGTGTATCTAGTTTAATATGGGATTTAACATTTAAATGGTCTAAGATGTATGGATTTAAAATAAAAATTCAAATAAAACATCAAATGTGGGGCTGGGGTCACACATCAGTGGTCACAGCACATGCCTAGGAATTGTAAGGCCTTGGGTTTGATTCCCCAGGATCACATAAACTGAGCACAGTGGTGCACGCCTATAATCCCAGCACTTGGAAGGCTAAGGCAGGAAGACTACCATGTGTTGAGGCCAGCTTGAGCTACACAGTGAGTTCGGGACCAGCCTGGACTACATGGAAAGACCCTGTTACCAAAAAAAGGAAAGAAGGAAGGAAGGAAGTAAGGAAGGAAGGAAGGAAGGAAGGAAGGAAGGCAGGCCCAGTTAAATTTGAATTTCAGAAAATAATAAATTTTAGCATGAGTATGTGCCAAATAGCCTATATTTGTACCCTAAGAGAAAATTCAGAAATTGAGAGTTCTAAAGATCATACTACTAAGATTATATTGAAATTGTTGGACTTAAAGCAGTATTTCAAGATCTACTCATTCATTTACCTCCCAAGCCCCAAACATTTAATAAGGTCTCTATCGGGTATTGTGCATGGTGCTACACAGAAAAGAAATCAAATGAACTTGGTCACCGAATGGCTTATGAGTCCAACAGAGAGACAGGAAACATGCAGTATCAGAAGCATAAAACTATCATTCATATTGGTCTGTAGAGACATAATATTTCTCTTAAAGGTATGTGAGGTAGGAAGCAGAAAATATCAATGAAGAATTCAGGGAAGGGGCTCTTGGTGCCATCTTGGAAAATGAGCTAATCTAGGTTAACCTGCTGTAATGCAGCCCAACAGCCAAGGCTAGACCCTGGGAAGACCAAGCTGCCCAGGGAAACAACAGCTGCCTTCAGCTAGCAAGGCTGAGGGCTGGGCTAAGAAAATCTGCAGCCATAATCTGATGGCTTTTTTTTTTTTTTTTTTTGAGACAGTGTCTCACTCTGTCTTCTAGGCTGATCCTGAACTCATGGCAATCCTCAAGTCTTAACCTCCCCAGTGCAGGATAGGCATGTACCACCATGCTCAATTTAAATGGTGCTGGGGAATTGAATGCAGGGCATTAGGCTTTGCTAGGCAATCACTTAAACCACTGTGCCATTCCTCCAGCCTTGATGTCTCATTTCTCATTCTCTAAAAAGCATCCCAACATGACGTCTATCGTCTATCTGAAATTCAACTGGACGCTGATTAAATTCTCATCCTACATAAGGCACTGGGAGCTCCTGAAGTTTTAACCAGTGTAGAGACATGGCTGTACTTAGACCTGAGAAGGATCACTTGGCTACGCTTTGGACAGCAATTCAAAGGAGTAAGGAAGGAGAGTAGGGGGTTCAATTGGAAGATCAAGGCCATTCTCACAGAACAAGATGATTGAAGGTTAAATCTAGGCAATGAAGGAGGCGACAGCTTTAAGAGTAGTAAAAAAGAAAGTTTAAGTGTCTCAGAAGGCTTCCAGGAGTTGGCCTCGGGGAACAAGAGCTGTCACTCCCAGACGCAAGGAGCGTGCACGCAGCGGGATTATGGTGAGCAGAGTCTGAAGCATGTGTGGGCCACTAGGAAGTATGATTGGAGCTCAGAAAAGAATACCAAAGGTCATCATATCCAGTGGTGACTGAGACCGAAGTTACTTGATTTAGTCACAAAAGAGCATGCAGAATAAGACAAGGACCTGAAGAACAACACATCTAACAAAAAAGTAAATATAATGACATTCCCTGAAGTGACCAAGTAGGAATCCTCCACTGACAGCAGACAAAAACAGTGAAAATATTAGAAACCCAAATACTTGAAAAACTGAGGGTGGAAGAAGTTTCAAGGAAGTTGTAAATGCACAGAGAGGCAAATCACCTCTGGAAAGGTTCCGCTACATTTAGAAACTGGATTCTGGGTGACCTGAGTCACACATTTCAGCGGAGTTGCTGGAGAGAACAGCAGTGAAGGTCATGACTATAAATTGTTCCTGCAGAGGCCCCTGGCTATGAATGGAAGGGGACAGAGAGAGAAATAATTAAAGAGGTGGGGATTATTTTTTTCACTCTAATATTTAAGAAAAATTCAAGGCAAGTACAGACCCTGGAAAGGATTCTCTAAAACGAGAAGCCTGACTGGTTGGTAAAAGCATACTTGTGTGCAAACAAGGACATACTTTCAAAAGCACCGATGACAGAGTGGGTGGCCAGAGCACAGCAGGCCTCCTCACCCACAGGCTACAGGAGGCTGGGAGGTACAGTGCAGCCAGGACCTGCTCCAAGTGCCCCAGGCAGCTTCCTTGGAACAAAGAACAACCTCCTTCACACAAGAGACCCGATGCCTCAGCAAAACAGAACTGCGACAACTTACTGCTTGCTCCTTTGGTCTACCTACATCCTGCTAATTTCCTAAAAAATATTTTTAAAACGTGAGCAAACAGATGTTCAATCCCGCATCTTGGAGAATTCCACATTTTTTTTTAAAGAAAAACTGAGCAAGGCAAGGCAATTTCAGTAAATGACCAAGGCAATGGCATTCGTATCACAGAAGACTAAAATGAGCCACCAACTCACGACTGTAACTGAACTCATGACTGAAGAAATATGAAAAGCACTCTTCCCTCTCAGCCTTTATACAAACTCCTTAGGTTTCTAATGTTTAGAACAGTCACCCTAACAGAAGGAATGACATGTACACTAAATGATTATTTTCTAGAAATGAACTGCATAGATTTTTAAAATGAAAACATTGTAAGACACATCTAAGGGGATATTAGAGGATAATCTGTAAATTTAAATAGAATAATAAGGAAGATACCTTTTTTAAAAGCTAATCTGTAACTTCAATATATTATCAATACAAATTCCCACTGAATTTTCTTAGGAATCCAATGCCTGTACTCTAAAATCCATGAAGAGCTAAGTCAGCTTTGAAGAGGAAAGCAAGGGGGCACGTTCTCCATCACATAAGAGACACACCATAAGGCAACAGAATTAATGAACTAAAGAGTACAATAGTAATAATGATTAGAAATTCAGACTATGGAAGAGTTAAAAAAGACTTGTGCACATATGGAAATTAACTAGACAATAAAGTGTAACGGAGAGATTAAGGTTGAATCCTAAAAATATTGTTGGATAAACTGGGCAACAGAATGGAGAAAAATAAAACCTGAGCTCTTCTTAAACCCATATACGTAAGTGAACTTCAGATGGACTGACAGTCTCAGGTCCAACAGAAGTTAAAGATAACTGGAAGCACATTAATAGCCAGAAATGAGCTAATTAAGTGAACTGTCTCTTAATACATATTGAACAGAAAATAATTCAAAACTTTTGAGGTTCCCGAATGGTGGCAAGCATGCAGAAAGGAGAGACCCGCCACCCATGGGACCGCGGACTGTACAGGTGTCTGGAGAGCAACCCAGCACTGCTTCCTCACTGAAGAACACACAGAGCGCGAAACCAACGATTCTGCTGCTGGGTATAAACACGAGGGAAGTTTCCAGACAAGTTCACGCAAGAACACATGTGAGGCTACTCCCTGGGGCTCTCAGGGAACAGCACAGGGGTGGAGAGGATGGAGAGACCAGCCTCCGAGATGCACACAGTAGTACTACGCAGCCTTAAGGAGGGAAGGGCCAGATAATGTGACAACCTGAATGATCTCTAAAAACACAGTGTTGAGCAAGAAACACAGGGATTAGCAGCACCACTAAAATCAAGCATGGTGGTAGACACCTGTGATCCCAGCACATGGCAGGCTGAGGCATGAGGATTGCCTTGAGTTCAAGGCCAGTGTGTGCTACCTTGCGAGTTCAGGACAAGCCTGGTCTACAGAGTGAGAGTCTGTTTCAAAAAAAAGAAAAATCAGGTATTTAATACATAAGGTATTGCACTCAAAACAACAATACCCAGTTCAGATAAGCTCACCAAAACAAAAAGACCGAATCAGGAGGATCACAAGTTTGAATTCAGTCTAGACAATTTAGCAAGACCTTGTCTTTAAATAAAAAATAATGATCCCCCCACTCCCAAAAAGTGAATGTAACTCATATGAAGGCTCTGGGAGATTACAGGATTACAGAAAAGCAAGAAGAAAAGATAAAAACAGTCAAAGTAGCTGTCTGAATGAGGAAGGAAAAAGTGGATAAAAGAAAAGAAGAAGAGAAGGTAAGTGGGGGAGAAAAGAGAGCGAGAGAGAGAGAGAGAGAGAGAGAGAGAGAGAGAGAGAGAGAGAGACATAAACCTCCCAACTTGATTTACGTGAGCAAGAGATAGGAAAGTCCTTGGCAACAGAATAAGTACTTAAAAGAACGAGGTGGGTTTTCCTTTGATTAGTCCCACCCCTATGTCTTGTGTTTGTAAAATCGGAGACATGTACCACAGGTGAGCGGGTTACGGAAAGTTCTTTTGGGTAGGGTACACTGCCATTTATAATGTGTTATGCTGAATTGTTCTCAGTACCTGACTTTGAGATTTCCACAGATACAGTAAGGGCTGGTAGGTTATAAATTATTAACCCAGCACCAGCCATTCTTTACCTTGAATAGCACTAATCTGAATTGGAAATAAGTCACCGTTTTCAGCATCTGAAGACTTAAGTAGCATTTTGATATCAATCAGTGACTTGGCTCACTGTTGTGCTTGAAAACATTTAGTGGAACATTTCCTGAAGTGATTTGCTAGAAACTTTAAGAATTCTAACAATTGTATGATAAGTAGAAGTTCTATTTTTTTTTTTTTGAAGGTACGCTGGTGAATACCAATGGCATCTCAAACTCTCATCTGGTGCTATGCACCTGGCACGAGTTCAGCTGTTGCTTGTTGGTAAATTGATGAATTGGCTGGTTAATATTGGCTGTGATCCTTCCTATTATCTGGAAGTTTTCTTGCTGACACTTCTCAAACGCGTACAAACATTATTCCAGATGTCTCCCCCACCTCAAGCCACCGGTACCCTAGTCTTCAGGTTTTGACTCTTCTCGTCCTCCAGGACCTCTGGCTTTCTTCGCTCTAATTCTGAGCCCAAGCAGACTCCAAGGCACGCACCACCTTTCCTTTTAAACACATATCTTGACTAGTAGAAGTTCCTCCTTAGTCCAGATAACAGGAAGTCTCTATAGCAGGTCACTGTCACTACTCCTCTGTGGGTGACAGTAACCAGCTCCCTGGAGAATCGTAGGGTAAATGCCTTTAGGCCTTTGCATTAGTGCATATTTGACATCTGCCAACCTTTATAAGATACAACAGGCTAATTGAGCAGGAAAGTGACATTGGCAGGAAAAGATTAGCACGAGCTGATGGCAGCCTGGTTTTTCTTTCTGGGCTCTCTCCAGAATTCTCACAAAAGCCACCTGTGAGTCATCCACACCAAGCGGGATCCTTCACACCACTGGAGCTGATGGGTTCTGCACAGCTTTAAGTAGGCAGCTGCACAGGGCCGCCTCTCTCCCCTCAGTGGACCTGTCAAGTCCCAAAGATGCCCATGTTTATACCACTGCCCCACTCCATGAGGAACATGAGGGAATAACTCAAAATGAGGGCTTAACTTATGGGCTGCACATTCTTAGAGATTTAGTGGACTTGCTTATGAAAACAAATCCCTGCGGCCTTTCTAAAGGTATAACATGCCGCGAAACTCAACCCACACCTGTCATTTACCCTCAGGATGCTTCCTGTAGACAGTGTCCATAGGGGGAGCCGGTTTATCTAACAAAGACTGACAGGAAGACAAGAAGATAGCGAGACAAGGACCGTGAGAGGGAAGCAAGAGGGGAAACAGGCCGGGAGAGAGGCAGCGGGCGACGAGAGGCAGCGCTGAGCACGACAGCGGCGCCAGGGAGCTCAGGTGCACAACCAGAGGCCAAGGCCCAAATCCCATTCTGCCCTTGTAGCTTGGGGACCTGAGGCTAGCTTCTCACCCTCTCTGTCTCCTCATCTGAAAAAAAATGAGAACAATAATACTCACCTCTCAAAGTTGTTGTGTGGATTAAATTCCAAACACTGATACCAAAATTTTCTGTGCATTTTTTTTTTTTTTCAGATACGGTCTTACTTTTTAGCCTAGGCTGGCCTAGAACTCATGGCAATCCTCCTGCCTCAGCCTGCTGAGTGCTGGGATGACAGGCATTTGCCACCACATCCAGTGGTGTAGGGAGGAACAAAGCTGGGCCTGAGCTTCGTAGGCAAGCGGCCTGACTGCCGTGTTGTGCCCGGCCCCCAGCATGTTCTAAGGGCCCTGCATACATGAACTCAATCCTCTCAACAGTCTTCTCAGCTGGGTGTGTGGTAGTTTTTCCTATTGTTGCTATAACAAATTACAACAGACACTTTGGCTTAAAAAAGAAAAAGAGTGCAGACTTGTTATCTTGTAGCTCCAGAGGGAGGGCAGTCCTGAGATGACCACGTCCCTGGGGCTGCATTACTCCCAGATGTTACTCAAGAGACTTGCTCCCTATCGCCTTTGCCAGGCTCTGAGGGCATCCAGGAAGCTCGCGGCTCCTCCCGGCGTCACTCCATCCCCAACCTCAGGTTCCACCCTTGCATCTTTTCCAAATCCACCCCACTACCACCCTCAGAGAAAAGCCCTGTGACCACATGGGCTCACCTGGTAATCCAGGATAATCGTGCACCTCATGATCCTTAACTTAATCACACCCACAAAATCCTCTGACATTGTAGCATGCTTCAAGGCCGTGGGGACTAGAACACGGACACTTCAGGGTCTTTACTGTCTACCACGGCACCATTATTATCCTCATTTTAGAAGTAAGAAACTGACAGGCAGTGAGATTAAGTAACTTCCTGTGGCCATGCCTCCCCCAGACTTTCCTGCTGCTCCGTGGGTTACTGGGCCTGGTACAGGGATACACCACACTGGGTTAATTCTCAATGCTATAGCACGGATATTAAAGGAGAGTGGATGGCAACTGCTTTGCTCTAAGATGCGAAGGTGGGTCTGTCCTTGATGGTCACAGTGTCTGTCCCCATGTATTTTCAGAAGGCAGCCTGGTTGGAGCATATGGGAAATTAGAATAGCAAGGCCCGAGTGGGAGTCCTTTCCACACAGCTACGATGTTAAGCAGGCAGGCGACCTGGGTCTCACTGTCTTTATGTGCTGGACGAGGCTAGAAAGAAAAGCTGACCCCACCAAGCTCAGAGCAACAAAGGGGGATTCCCCTGGCAAAACGTGTATCCTAAACCATGAAGGCAAAGTCACTGCCAGCGGCCTTCCAACAGTCACTGTGTAGAGTAAAAAAGGGTCATCAGTGCTATGGCTCAGACCCAGGGGTACTAGGGAGAAAAGGAAAAGATCCTTTGGCATCTAGCCTGACACTTACCTACACAGGTCCCCTGCCTGTTGTAGAAGCCGTTGCCACAGCTGCTCTCACAGCGGCCATCTCTCAGCACTTGCAGGGGATCCCCGCAGGCCACGCAGTGCTTCTCTGTGGGACCCGAGCAGGCTGCGCAGGATTCGTGACAGACTGCAGGCAAACAGAAGACCAATGAACAGCCTACCGCAGAGAAGACGGCACCCTGTTGTTCTTGGGCAGGCTTTAGAATTCACAAGGACGGCGCAGATGGGCTCCTTGGTTCCCCAACTGCTATGGGCCTCTGTACACCTCAGCGAAATGGACCCATCTACCCACCAAGAGGAAAAACAAACACAAAGCTATCTGGGATGACCAGAAGTACAATTAAGCAAGTTATTGCCAAGAGTCTGGAACAGACAATCGAGGCCTTTAGGGTCATGGGAGTCACAGGGAAGAAATCCACAATTTTCTAGGCAGAAACAGACCTCTAGGATCAAATCAGACAATGCCAGCTCCCAAGTCCTTGAAGACACACAGCGAAGTATCCAGAGGCAAAGCCCCTCCCACCTCCAACACCATCTAGAGCAGCTGAAGAGGGGTGCCATTTGATTGGTCAGACCTTGCAGGGACCCAGTGTAACCTGATACAGTCCTCCTTATTCACAGCCCCCTCCTCCTATCCTCCCTGAAAGTCCATCTCCCCCCACTGCATGTTCCCTGCACAGGCATCTGGAGGACCCTCCGAGCCTGGTTTTCTCTGATGTCTTCAGTTTCCAGCTATCTATAGGTCACTAGAGACCAGCCATTCCTTCAAGATACTAAAGTTTTCTTCTAACCTAATTGGATTTTTATTACTATACAGGCTTGCTATTCACCTTGGCTCCTTTAGCAGAGTTCTATCCCAAACAATTGACAGATGTGACCAGCTGCCTGTGCAGCCAGCGCTACCTACGGTTTCCCGGATCTGGCTGCCTCCCAATGGAGCACAATGTTTTTTGCAGGGCTACTGACGCTGACCAAAACGAAGAGAATGAACACATCTGCTACTTGCAAATGACCAGGTAATCACACCTGGGCAACCTAACTAGGCATTCCTTTGGAGGCAGGAGAAACAATACTTGCATTGCAAACCTTATGCACCAATCCTCTTAGCTCCAAATCACATGAGAAAGTCTTACTTTCAGACAATTTTTCTCTCCACCAAATTTAAAGATAATTACAAATTGTATTAAGGGCTAGGAGTCCTCTATGACAAGGCAGAGCAGGGGCAAGGGAGTGGGACCCACATGAAACAGACCTGAAGAGTAAGAAGGGGGTAGG
The DNA here is from genome assembly GCA_004027205.1 of Ctenodactylus gundi. Classification (NCBI taxonomy): domain Eukaryota; kingdom Metazoa; phylum Chordata; class Mammalia; order Rodentia; family Ctenodactylidae; genus Ctenodactylus; species Ctenodactylus gundi. The sequence goes on from PVKB01000572.1 coordinate 151,671, forward strand.
CAGAGGGCCTTAACAGGAGAGCACTGGCTCTTTTGAGAAGGAAAGGGTGCCAGGTGTGGTGGCACACATCTGTAATCTTGGCTAAGGCAGAAAGATCCCAAGTTTGGGACAGCATGGGCTACTTTTTAAGACCATATCTCAAGACAACAGCAGCCAAAAGGCTATGGATGTAATGTAGTTCCGCATCAGAGTGCTTGGTTGGCGTGTTCAAGACTCTAGATTCAGGCCCCAGGGCTGCCATTATTAGTTTGAATCTGGAGTGTCACCCCAAACCTTCATGTACTTGGATGTGGGAGAACTGCAGAGCCGTGTGCTGGAAGGGGTGGATGCTGCCGGCTTGAGCTAGAGGGATTGTGTCAACTTGTTGACACTGGGGACGCCCAGGGCACAGCTTTCAGGTGTGGGTTACTAACTTGGGGCTAGCAATTGAGGGAGGGGTAGCCACTATGGGTGGTAGTTGTGGGGAGGGGCAGCTGGCAGCTTGAACTAAGTGAAGGAAGGAAACAGAAACGTTGTTACAGTTCCTTCCTGGGAAAGCTTGGCCTTTACCCAAGTCTCCAAATACTCACTTGCTCCCGTCTTCACTTGGCTCCTGCTTCACTTGGCTTTCTGCTTTCACAGACTGTGTGGGACCTTCTAAAACTGTGAACTAAAATAAAGCTTTCCTCCCTTAGGGTATTCTGTCATAGCAATGAGAAAGTAATAAAGAAAACCACAAAAAAAAAAAAAACCCCACTGGTGTTCTAAGAACAGTAGGCTGCCAAGCTACTGGGGCAACATGCACTAAGAGGCACAGTGTCATGTCCACAGGCAAGGATCTAATCAACTTGATCTTTGAGATGATGGGAAAGAATCAGGATTTTTATCCTAATTGCAGTGTTTGGGTTTCTTATATTAGAGAAACCATTTGATATTTAACCTTCTGAGTCTGACTCACTTCACTGAACATGATGGTCTCAAGTTGCATCCATTTACCTACAAGGCCTCAAAATTACCTGTATTTATAGATGAGTAGTACTCCACCGTGTATATATACCACGATTCTTGCACGCACTATTCTGTTGATGGGTATTTTGGTGTCTCTCACATTTTAGTTAATGTTAGTTGTGTTGCTATGAACATAGGTATGCACATGTCTCTTTTATATGATGTTTTTAACTCTTTAGGACAGATTCTCAGAAGAGGTACTGCTAGATCAAAGCGGGTATTTATTTTTCTCCTTTTGAGGAATTTCCATACTGCCCTCCATAAGGGAGTTTACAATCCCATCAGCAGCATAAGGGTTCCTTCTTCCAGTAAGGCTTTTAGTAACAAATTCTACCTTTAACATATATGAATAGTCATTCACTTACCCAACTACCTCTGATTACCACTGTAGTCCTCCTCTGCCTGTCATTGTTCAAGCCTTGGCTCCACACACGCTGACAATGATCCAAAGTTGCTTCCTAACCAACAAATTCCAGGCTGCAAGCTTCAATCTCATCTCTTAGAAGGTGTGGCAGGTAGATATATGAATATGCAACGGAAGTGGCTACTACACACTAGGTATTGCAGTGAATAACCATGGGGAAGCCATCTTCCCTGAGGCCTGCTATAGGTTCTCTTCAGTAGTTTGTTGGATGGCTGTGCAGAGACTCTGCTATACTGGTTGTTAAAAGAGTAAAATCTCTTCAAAGTTGCTGGTAAATGACTATTACTCCACCCCTCCTTTTCTGATACTCTGACTTCTTCTAGAAACCACATCATGTGCAAGCAAAAGGTCTGGTTCAGGAGAAAATCTGTCCTCTGGCCAACTTTGAATCTGTGCCATACCGTTCTTTAACTGTTTGTATTATCACTGTTGGTCTTGAGACTACAGGATGAATATGAGCCTACAGTCTCAGGGATGTATTCAGGCTGCTCACAAACTGGTTCTACTTAACGTTCAGTCCTGTGTTCTTCTACCTTCCACACTAATGCTGATTCCATGGGATGGGAACCGCTAAACACGCCATGTATCTGGTTACCCGGCCAGCACAGCACCTCTGCTTCCTCCACAGCCTTTATAATCCTGCTGATACTGCAGGTCTCCTAAGTTGTCACTACCTCTGTGAAGCTTTGCTGGACTTGTCACTTGTTTCTGTGTGTTCCTGAGGCATTTTATCCATGCCTCTCTCGTGGTTTTTATTCACTATACTAACTACTATGTTACAAATAAATTCTTCTCACTGGAATGTGGCTGCTTTCCAAACAGGGACCATGCTTCAGTCATTGTAAGTTTCTGGTGACCAGTGATACTCAATCCATAGTCAGTACTCATCAAATGCATGCTAAATAAATGCAGAGCACAGTGCTTTAACTGGGCATGGAAAATTTAACCTATTGGCTACCTTCTACCTAGAAACAACTAACTACAAGTCAGGCTTAAGAAAGTTTTATGATAACTTAAAACACATTAATTTGAGACTGCAGAATGTAACCGTTGAAGAGATTATGTCAACTTGAGGGAATCAGGAACCACACCTGAATTAGGGTTTGGGAACATGCCTAGATTGGGAATTGAGAACCAGTCTGGATTAGAGTGTGAGTGATTTGTGGGCTAGCCAATGAGGGAAGAGCACCTACCAGATGTGGGAGGGCCAACTGAAACTCCAACGGTATAAAAAGAAGGAAGAGGGAAGATTGTTATAGCTTCTTCCTCTGGGAAAGCTCTTGCCTTTGCAATTGTCTACAGATGCCGATTTGCTACAAGCTGCAGATGTTCATCACAGATCTGCTCCTTCTCGACTTGAGCCTGTCTGCCCATTGCTGATCTTCAGGTACCGAGAGTCAGTCTACAGCCTTCACCACTGTTCTTTGAACAACTGAGATCCGCAGCAGACTCTCACCGGCTGTCTTGCAGTCCTGGACAGGAGTTCTAATTTGCAGCTGAGCAGCTGTTGGACACTCCACCTCTCGCACATGCAGGCCGCCATCTTGAACTATTCCTATCTTCAGATTTATAAGCCTTCCTAATAGAACATTTTTGTTATAAAATCTCTAAATTGTGTCTTTTGAAAGAACTCAAACTAATATATAGAATTTACTTTGAAAATGCTAAAGTCCAGGTTGTGTATGCTAAGGAGTACCCACGCTGCATCTGTACAGAGAACCAAACATGGCTTGGTCCCTGGTGGCCCTTCTTTTTTTCCCCTATCAGACAACAGACATGTTTCATGGCCAGGCACCATGGCAGAGGGGATTTTATTTCAACACAGATTATATTGAGCTGTCATTTCCTGGGTGGCATACTCCTACTGTGTTTTGTAACTGATCTATAATTCCCAACACTAAGCATATGTTCCTGCAGATAATCTTTTTTTTTTTTTTACAGGCTTATTTTACATGTGGCTTTTATTCCATTTGGGTAACTACAAAAAATAAAAGGTCACGCTCTGATTTTTTTTACCATTTCTTTTAGTGACATTTTAGATCACTCAGGGTTTGAATTGTGTATTGTGAAAATTTGGCAATAGATTTTCCAAAGGCTGAATAAGGGGAAAGCCATCTTCCTATTTTACATCACATAGATCGTTCATTTGGTAAGGCCCTGACTCTTCCAGAATATAACAAGAGATGTACTGGTTTGTGAAGCAATTCATTAAAAAATGAAAATAATAGATAACTTGTCTCTTGTCAGATCTAACCCAAAATCTTATTTTGAAAATAAGAAACTTCTTTTGTGCTGGGCCTGATGGTGCAGATCTGTAATCCTAGCAATCTGGGAAGCTGAGGCAAGAGGATCACAAGTGCTGGCAACTTAGCTAGACTCTGTCTCAAAAGCAAAACGAAGAAAAGGGTTGGGAAGGTAGCTCAGAGCAAAGGTCTTTGCTTCCATTCCTAGAACCACAGATAAAACAGAAACAATAAAGTGCTCTTCTGTATGCAATAATTTAGAGATAGGAGATTACTTTAAAATTAAAACTTGCCTTCTCTATGAAAAAAAAAAAGTGGGCCCTTTTCAAGGAAATGTTAAAAGTACTTCCCATAGGCATCTTCTTATATTCCTATGAGTTGCTTAAGTGAGACTTGACAAATCTTGCAGAAGATCAGATATGGGAAGGGTTTAGCCTTTAGGTCACACCATCATCTTGGGAAAAAAAAAGGGGGCTTTGGGTGTCTTTTCCATAGCTTCTTGGAGGGAAGTGTCTTGAGCACGAGCGTCCCTAACCTGTAGGTGTTCTCAGACTCATCAGTGAGGCTGTGTGGCTCAGATCTTGAAATGGCCTTGATGCTGGGAGTAGCAGCAGCCAGAACTGCAGGTGTATGCAGTCCAGCACAAAGAAATTAAACCCCTACACTCTGGTTCTTACTCATTCTGTGGCAACTGCTAGCTTTACACTCATCTTATAAAAAAGAAGTCATTATTAAGGTTTAAAGTGTTACCAGGTGTCTCAGTTACATTTTCATTGCTGAGACAGAATACCCAACCACCCACAACTTTAGGGAGAAAAGACTTCCCGTTTTAGCTCACAATTTCTGAAGATCACAGTCTGTGCGTGGGTGGGTGGCTGGAAAATGGTGAAGTCACATGACAGAACCTCATCTGGGTCTGGAGACAGAGCTGGAGCTGGAGACAGAGCTCCTCACAGCACAGCAGAACAGAGAGAAGTCTAGGAGGATGGTTGGGAACCAGGACGTGTTCCTCCAGGTCAAGCCCCAAGCATCTGCCCCTTTTAGCCAGGTCCAACCTCCCAACAGTAAATAGTATCCACAAGTACATGAGGCTTTTTGGGGATACTCCAGATCCAAACCACAACATCAGGTAAGTTTCCAATAAGAAGCTCTCAGGCTATGAGGTAAAAGCACTCACATAGCATGCCTGAGGCTCTGAGTTCAACCACTCAGTACCACATAAAAATTAGCCAGGTATAGTAGCATGCACCAGTAATTTTAATACTCAGAAAGCTGAGGTAGAAGGATTGCCAAGAGTTCAAGACCAGATTGGGCTTCATAGTGAGACCAGGACCAGCCTGGACTACAGAATGAGACACTATCTCAAAAAAATATCTTATTGGATATAACTGTTTCGACATTAAGCTCAACTTTATTTTCGCTTGGTTTTCAACCCACAGAGCGGGCAAAATATTTGTTGCACTTAGTTCATGAGGACAAGAAGAACTAACATGCTGAAAAAAGCAGAAAACATTGTATATAATCCCATGAGTTGCTTAAGGAGACCTGGCAAATCTTGTCTCGAGTGGTGTCATGAGTAGTTCTAAAGGGAAAATATTAGAGGGCGACTTGAGACAGAATGTTGAAGAGACTGGGCAGAAAGGTTTACTTGCAAAGGGAAGGAAGAGAAGCAACGGACCCTTGGGAGCTCCACCCACAGCTACGTCAGGGGATCAGGCCCTTCCCAGAGGCCTCATATTTGAAGTTCTTTTTCTGCCATCTTTACTGAACAACAAAAGCCCTTTGGAAAGTGACTGGAAGCTGGGCAGAGCAACACATGCATGTTCCCATCTACTGGGGAAACTGAGGCAAGGTTGTGAGTTTGTGGCCAGCATAGGCAACTTGGCAAGACCCTGTCTCAACAAGGGGCATGGTGGTGCAAAACAACGGGCTAGGAGCTATAGCTCAGTGGCGGTTTGCCCAGCATGTGGAGGGGCCCTGGGTTCAACACCACCACCTGCAGCAAACTCATTGAAAATGTATAGATTGGAGAGGGCCAGTTGCCTGGAAGGGCACTCCTTGTGCCCGCATCCCTGTCTACTCCTCCACCCCAAAAGCTATAGCCCCATGAGAGGCCAAGGCCAGTTGCTTAGGAGGCTCAAGTATCACACAAATTTAAAAGAGGCCCAAAGGATAAATGCACAATTGCCATTTTTTGACACTTCTACTTTAATCTTTTATCTCCTACAGGCTGGGTTGTTGTTTTTCACCTGCCTTCACCTATTAATAGAAGGTGCTTGACCTAAAATGGGACTGTCTGGTCTTCACTGATTCTGGAAACCCACGAGCAATTGACAGGTTTGGGACAGAAAAAACATGACTGCATGATAAAATAAAACCCTTCAGTCTCACAAATAGAGACACGTGAACTATAGAGAGGAGCAGCAGCTGCGTACGATGAATGAGACACACACATAGCAACATGCATGTATCTTACACGTGGTCTCTAGGGAAGGAAAAGGAAATGCCTACCCCATTATATTTACTTGTAAGCACAATAATAAAAGAACATACATACAAAAATACACAGTAAATTGTATTAGGATAGCTATTTAAGGAAGGGGGAGGATGGAAGGGCACAAGAATAGGATATAAAAACAAAAGGACAGAGAGACAGATATGCAATCACCTTGGTAGGCCAGTAAGAAAAATACGCCATGAGCTGACAAGTGTAATTAACTTAACCTGTTTCATAACAATCCCCAAAAGGAAAGAAAAATGTTAAATAAGACTCCATTTTACATAAATCCCACTGGCCAATTTATAAAGAACTTTCATATCCAATACTGACAAATGGTGAGGAATAAGGCATGCTCATACATTTAATACAATTTTCAAAAATTAGATTAAAATGTATTAAAATGCTAAAATGCATAAAAACTTAAATGTGTACATATACTCACTTAGACTCAGCAATTATTTGTCTAAGAATTTAATCAAAATGTTTACTGTAATTTCTACAAACAATGTTTACATCATGGTCATTTAAAATAATTACTAATTAGGAACAAATAATAAACACCAGGGGATTTGGTGAAATGAATGGCTGCATAGCCATAGGAGAAAAGTTTTAAAATTTTAAGTTAGATATTATAGAGAGGTAACCAATCATGAAAGAAAAGCAAGTTTGATGAAACTATCAGTATACAAAAAGGGTGAATTCACCTCGGGAAAATATATGCGTGCCTGTGCACAGACACATACACCAGGACACATGCGTAAGCTAGGAAGGCAGGCACCAAAACAGGGACGGAAGTCACGTGGGAGTTTGACTTAGGGATTTTAGCTGACTTCTTATTTTACCTTTTAATTTATTGCCTGTGTCAAACTATTTTTTGGAATAAACAGAAATCCACTTGGTATTTAGAGGGAAAAAAATTGCTAAGAGGGGAAGAACTAAAATCCTCTTCCCTAAGGTACACACTAGGTAAACTTCTAGTTAATCTGTTAACTGCACTTGGGACACAGCCGAATGATTTACTGGTTTGGGGCACATATTTGAATTTTTAGCGGCCTTCTGTAGACACAGAGCTAGACCCTGTTGACTGAGGCATTGGCAGGTCTACATGGGGGAAGATTTCACAAGCCAGGTGGCTTTTCATTGATTAAGTCAGAGGGCAGACAACCAGCTCAGCAGGAATGTCCCTGAAGTTGTCCTTCCTGTCCTTTGGCCCTCTACCTTCACTCCTAAACCTACAACACAAGTGTATTCCAAAGGTTTGTAGACACAGTGACCACTCAGACTTGCTTCTCAGCTGCCATTCACCCACCGTGACCGCTGGCAGCCTGCAGCCGCTGGGCCTCCGTGGGTGCCCCCTCCACCACGTTGGACTTCAAGCCCTTAGTGTTCATCAAGTGGCTGTGGACTGCCCCAGGGATGTCTGCTTGTCCAAAGCTGAAAGCCAAGGGCAGGACCACCAACCAAAGCACTGCCTTTGATGGGGAGCTTTCTCAGACTTCCTGGCTGCACTAGCACAGCTGCTCAGATCTTCCATGTGATAACAGGAAAGTGCTCTCCTCACCTCTGCAGGCAGCAGGGAAAGGGCAGAGAGTGGAACAGAGAGCACTGGAGTGAGGAATGGGGAAGAGACTGGAGGCCCTGGGGCCTAGCTAAAACAATGAGAGACCTGGAAACTGGGCAGGAAGCCAGAAGACATGTCACTAGCTCCACCTGGACCATAGCTGAAATAGTTTGGGGCTCTAATTTGTCAAAAAGAATGGGGATCTGCCTGGAAGATAAACTCCCTAGCATTGGGGGCGGACTTCTGGCATGGGACAGGCCATTTCTATTAGTGAGGGTCTATAGGAGGCACAGACAAATCCAAACTCAGCCAGTCCCCTGCAAACCAGCCATCTCCTGCTTCCCACGCAGCAGGGTTGCAAACACTAAGCCCTTGGGCCACAGAGTCCAGCCCAGCCACAAGGCAACGGTGGTTACATTAGGGTGAGTTAATTAAACGTTTTGCCAAACATTTTTAAGTTGACAATTTTATGGCCTGTGAATATATAAATATCATAATATCTAAATGGCCCTTGACAGAGAAAGGTCCCCCAAGAACCCCGCTGTACAGAAATATCAAAAGAAAAAGGAGATTTCAAATACCATTGTTACCAGCCCCACCAGGTCTAGTTCACTTAGAAGCCTTCTCCGGAAGCAAGCTAATGTCTTCCCTTCAGCATGGTTTAACACACTCCCCTGCCTTATCAAAGTTTCATTGAGAGTTTAAGAGTCATAAAGCACTCATAAAGCATTCAAAAGAGACAGGGACACAAAGAAAACAAGAGACAAGAGAGGGTGAGGAAAATAGAGATTTTGAAATTTTCCTGAGGCCACACCTAGGCAGGAATTGTTGACAAGGACAAAACAGAACTTAAAAGGAAGACAGGTCACCTGTAAGTTAAAATCTAGGCACCCTTACACATTTCTGTCCCTTCTTCTCATGCAATGGCAGATCATTATTTTTTTCTGATAAAATAGTGTTTCAAAATTCCTTCTATGTGTTTAGCACTGTGTGAAATGCAGAGGTATGACATGTCCCTGACTCAATTACTATTCACTTTTTATCATATTCCTTTTTTAAAGCTGTCTTTATAGCTCTTAGGGTTACAAATTCACATAAAAATAACTTTCTGAAATTACCTAGTCTCCATACTGAGGAACACTCTTCTCCCATTAAGGGAAACAGATTCTTTAACTACGGGAAAGGTACCTGGCTCACTCTGGATCTCTGGTGCCTGGAAAGAGGCTTAGCACATAAGAGAAACTCAACAAATATTTGTCGTACGAACAGAAGGCAGAAGCAAGGAGTATTGCTGAAACAGAAAGTCCCCTTTTAGTTGATCAGCCATTAAGTAAGAGACGACAGCTGCTGTAGAAAACAAAAGAAGGTCTGAACACAAAGATTTAAAAGGCAGAACAAAGCAAGAAAAGCCAGTGTGGCAGGAAACAAAAGGTGTTTGGCCAAGAAACTGAGACAGTGCTGCAATTCCAGGACACACTGCATGAGCCACGGGGGTCCCAGCTTGCCAAGTGGGGTCTGGAGGGTTTCTGTCCTGCTGAAGATTTCAGAGCAGTAGGTTCAGAAGTGCATTCATCGAGTGTAACCAGAGCAGAGTTACACGCTGAAACATGACGCTGGGACCCATGGGGTCCTCAGGGCTTTGGACCTGGCTGCACAGCATCCGTGCTTCATATCCTCAGACGACGGGCTGCTGGAGTCAGCCACGGTTCCAATGAATCACCAACTTCAGAAGGCCCTCCACTCAAATCAAAGCTCCTCCACTCAAACCTCAGCTAGGTTAGCATTCTCTAGGTAGCCCTCCCAACCTTTTCTCCTAAATATGCCCTGCTACTGGCTAAAAACCTATCACAGACTCTCCCCATCTAATCTGAACATTCAAAGGGAAGAAAAAGGATTTTAAGTTGTTGCAAAGAATACAGTAAACTGCTCTCCACATTATATTCACTTCTCTGTAGTATATGGTATATTTTATTTTAAATCAGATATGGATGGCACAATGGCCTTTGTTTCAGACTAGCCACTTAGTTTTCATCTCCATATGTTGAGAATTACAGAAATGGTTTCAGTGATGTCAACTGCTGCCTTCTATTGTGCACACAGTATGTGCCAAGTATAAGGTATTTACACTTTTCAAACATCCTTTCTATTCCTCATCATAGTGGTTTAAAGTAGATACTATATCCCCATGTTATTGTTGAAATTGAGGTTCAAGAGGTTATATGACCATAAAGTGGTAAGTGGTAGAATGGAGATTTAACATAACCCCACTCCTTACAATTCTGCAAAATATCCAATTGCTTGATTCTTTGGATTTTACTATCTAGAACCATCAAGCACTCAGATATAGAATGAATTTCAATGTTTGTTGTCTCTGTATTATTTCTGTTGTTGGCTTGTGTTTTTATAGCTCTGCAAGCAGAAGTTAACAGGGCCTGATCGTCAGCTCACTACACATGGAGTCTTACTTGTCTGCACATCCCAGGACCTTCTGCAACAGTCAAAAGAGAATAAGCAGTGGCCATGGGGACAGAGAAAGGGAACAAGGGAGCAGGAACAATGGAAAGCAGAAACCCAAGTGGAGGCTTTTCCAGGTACTGGACACCATGTCCTAAAAATGGTATGTGAAATCTCACACTTAATCTTCACAGAAATGCTTTGCTGCAGGTAATTGTTACCTCTATTTCATTCATATGCAATTAAAGCAGGGAGTTAAAGAATACATAGGCAACAGAGCTAATATTAGAAACTAGCTGGTTTGGCTCCAGTATCTAAGCCACTGACCACCATACCACGCTGCAAATCAACCCTGGGTGAGCAGAATGGAGAGCATTTGCCATGTAATCACACAGCTCCATCCTTGGGCCTTCAAAAATAAAGTTTTAAGTAGACAAACCAAGCATTGGTACACACATAAGACGGGGCTACACTTCTGAGCTACTCATTTTAAACTAATCTGATATGATGTACAAGATTAATTTAAATTAGTTGTTGGATAGTTCAGCTGTTTTTATGGATTCTTATATCTATGATTTGTTGGAATAGCTCAGTGGTTGCACCCGAGTGGAACAGAGGTTGAGCGAAAAGGAGGCAAGACAAACGAGGAAGAATGGTGTCAGGAGCTGGAAAGTTCAGTGAATTCAGACTTAGATCCAGTAGGAGAGTTTCGCATGAGGTAATGGAATTTCCACAGGGGAAGAAGGACTAGAATAAACCCAGGACACATGTGGTATCCAAGAGTAATGCTGGCAGGGTGCAAAGTCAAGGTTATGGAGTGTGATTGGGAAGAGAGGGCAAGGAGCATCATACAGGCTACAAGTGATTCAGAGATGGTTTTTACTTCCTGAAAATTGGTCAGAACAGGACACCAGGAATGAAATTAGGAACTCAGTCTGGGACAGGAGATCCAAGAAATAATTAAGAATGGAATGGAGCAGGCAGAGGGGATACCAACTGGCTCTACCTAGTGGGAAACAAAAGCTCAAAGTTAAGGCAGAAAACCGAATGCCAGGAAAAGAATACAAGGTTTAGGCACTGACATGTGATTACTGTGTGATCCTATGTCTATGGAGATGACGTAACCCACATATTGCCTGCCTCCAGTTCAGCTTGCTATAAAAAGTAAGGCTGAGCATTCGTGAAAAGTGATAACATCATCTTCAAACTCCAAAACTCGGAAAGTAGAAGAAAAGAAATAGAAGGTGGTTTGGGGTGCATATTGTGGTCAATAAATAATTACAACATTATTTGGTTTAATCAAGTCCAAGATGTAATAACGCCGATAGATGCATACACTTATATGTGTGAGTATGTCTGTGTGCAAACCACCAAACTCAAAGGGAAAGGGAAAATATTAAGGTCCTGCTATGGTTTGGATCTGGAGTATACCCCAAAAGCCTCATGTATTTGGATGTAGTGGGATGACTGCGGAAGTGAGCGCTGGCAGGAGGTGACGCCTGGCCAGAAGGGGTGGATGTCTGGGGCTTGATCTGGAAAGACTGTGTAAAACTCCTTAAGATGCTATCCCAGGGCACAGCTTTCAGGTCCATGCTGTTGGCTTGTGGGCTAGGAAGTGAAGGAAGGGTAGCCACCCTAGGTTTTGGGGGCCCAACTGGCAGCTTGAACTGAGTAAAAGAAAGGAAGAAGAAACATTGTTGTAGCTTCTTCCTGGGAAAGCTCTAGCCTTTGCCTAAGGCTCCAGCAGTGGGCCTGCTCCTGCCGCCCTGGCTTCTGTCTGCAATGCTGTGAGCACCTCTGCAGTTTCCGCCACGTGCTTCTTCTGTAGTAAGCCACCTATGGAGGGACTGTGTGAGACCTTTTGAAACTGCGAGCTAAACAAAACTTTTCTTCCTGAAATGAAATACTGTGGATGTCCAGTATTCTCTCACAGTAATGAGACAGGGGTCCCTCAAGGGTGAGACTCCAGCAGGACTGGGTGTCTTCTTTGTCTCCTCTGCTTACCTGTTCACACTCTCTTGTAGAAGAGCCATGTTTATGTGCTACCTGGCTCCATCTCATACTCTTCTCTCTGCCATGTATTTAGCACAGTGAGTGTGAATATTAATCAGGTGGTTTCTGTTAATTGGTTTCCTCAGCACAGTGTTCACTTTCTTTTGATTTTGATATTTCAATAAAACGGAGAGTTATCTCAGGCACAGGATAAATGGCCCTGCCAAAAGAAATCAATCCCGAAAAATCTGTTGTTGTCATAAAATACTAGGCTTTTTTCTGAAAACTTGAGTGCCCATTGAAAGAACACTGGCTGACTGACTGACTTCTAAGGTCAACGGCAAAAAGTCAACAAAAATGGGCTAGGCACAAACACCGCAAAAAAATAAATAAATAAATAAACAAAACAATCCTAAGTTGGGAAAAGAAGCTTGTCAGCAAAGATGATTTGGGCACTCTCAGTTTCAAGCTGGTATATGGAAACTAATCCCAAAAGTAGCTTTAATTTTTAAATCTCTGTGTCTCTCTGTCTCTCTCCCTCTTGCTATATCTCTCTCTCTTCACACTCACTCTTGCTGTTTTTCCTCCTTATTTTATGCATAAAAATGCAACCAGCTTGAACTAAAGCAAATTGGCTTAATTCCCTGGAGAAAGCATGAACAAATTTTCCCAGCAACTTTCTACCAGAGGTGTGTGCATGTGCATGTGCGTGTGCATGTGTGTGTGTGTGTGTGTGTGTGTGTGTGTGTGTGGAATGTGAATGCAGGCAGCCACGTAAACCAGTAATCAAATGAAACATTACCCATCTCAAAAGGTCCTAAAGCAGCAGTAGCATCACCAATGAAAACACTGAGGATGGGAGAAAGGAAAATTGCCAAAGAAAAGAAAAAACAAATAAATACATATATGGCTTGTATTTACTATAAGAGGCAGTACAGTGAGAGGACAATTTAGCAGGAATTAATTCTCTTTTAAAAGCAAATCTGTCACAGAAGTATTAGCAAGAGCTCTCTTTGATGAGATAGAGGGAGAACAGAATACACTCAATAATTTAATCAAATTGAAATTTTAGCACTTTACCTGAATTGCCCAACTATCAGACACTTCCCAAGGTGTTTATATGTGCCAGCTATGAGCCTGTTCCGAGTAACAGGTAAATGGAATACAATAAGCTATAAACACTAAGGGCTTTTTTCTCTGTTATGACTAAGGCTTCTGTGGAAACACTAATCTTTCAAGGACCACCAAGGGGTAGTATGCTCATTCATCCACTCATTCATTTATTTCTTCTACATTTGTTCAACCAATGTTAATTATTTTGTGCAGCCCTTGACATTGGAGATAGACTTGGGAAATTTGTTTATAGTCCCAGAAAGAGCACTCAAACCAAACTCAGAAGCTGTGCTTTCCTCCACATTCCACAAAATGACTGGTCACAGGACAGGCGGCTGTCTATCCTCAAATCTCTGTGGGCACAAACAATTCTGATATTTCCTTCTAAGATTGTTTTCACGGTGCCCCGGGCTGATTCTGACCACAAGCTGGGGTGGAGGGAACCAACATCCTCCATGTGGAATGTGCACACAGCTTCAGAGCTCCTGAGGCTGGGCACCTGGCGAATACGCAGACTCACCCTCTTTCATTTTTCACCATTTGAAATGCGTCCCAAAAAGCTGAGCAAGGACTCTCGTCACACTCTCTGCCCTCTCTGCTCATCTGCAGACACCAACCATGGCAGCAGGACAGACATGACCCTCCCTCTGTGGTCCATGCACCTTCACAGATTTGCGGGATTGCCAGATCTCCAGTTCTGGGCACATCTAACTATAATTTTCCACAAGATACACCTGTATCTCCACCCTTTGCTTTTGATACCCTTTTCTCCTACTTCTGCATTTAAGAAAGTCTTTATACATTTACTTTTTGCTTACACACATGATTATAATTGCTATAAAAATGGTCACGTATAAACAAGTTACATTAAGATCACTCTTGCCTCCAGAGACTATTACAGTAAGACTTTCAACTAGATCCTAATTATAGACATAACATTAACAATATAAAATAAAAGTAGGCATATGAATCTACTGAAGTATATAGATATTAGAGTAACCTAGTTATTAACAGTGTGTGTCAACTTTCCCATCTGCTGTTCATTCTATTCTACCTGGAGTCTTAGTCAGTTTCTTGCTTTGATGTAGTTCAGTTGCTATAACAAAATGCCTGAAAGTGAGTACTCTCTTACGTAAAGAGGCTTATTTGGATCGTCATCTTTGGCTCATTCTAATCACATCTCACAAGAGCTAGAATTCCAGAGAGTCAGCATGAACCCATTTATAAGAGTGAAACCCCCATGACCTACTTTCCACCAGACTCCCCTTTTAAAGTTCCCACCGCTGGAACACTACCACATTGGGGACTATGTTTCCAGCACATGAACTCTTGAGGAACAAACCAATCCAAACCATAACATTTCTCCTTCTGGAAAAACTGCACGCAGCTCTTGGTGGCTCTCAGTCTCTTGAGAGGAGGAGGGGAGGTTTCTCAGTAGCCCACCTGGGACCCAGTTAGTGATTACCTGCACAGGAGTGGTGATCTTGGTAGAAGCCCTCTCCACAGGTGGCCACACACTGTCCTTGCTGCATCAACAGGGGAGGCTGACAGGAAGAGCATTCCAACCCGCTGCTACACGTGGAACACTGAGGCTGGCAGGCTGGTCCGGACAAGTTTGGAGAAAGAAAAAGGGAACTTCCGATAAAGCCAAAGGAACCACCACTGCCAAGTCCTACATCCAATCCTGACACTCTGGAGTCACAGAGAGTTAATTTTTTTTATCAGCCATCATTTAGTTGGTATGTAGTTCATGTTAAGCTCTATACAGGTGCTTGACATATATATAAATGCAAATGCTTTAATCCGCACACCACTCCAATTTTTTAGGTGAGAAACAAACCTGAGGAGATGAAGAAACGAGGCTACATATCATTGGCATTTGAAGCCAAGTAGTCTGGCACAGGAGTCTCTGATATTGTCTCTTAATTTGGTACCTCCCAATATCTTTGCCATTCAATGTTAGTGTAAGAATATCTCTTTACCCTTTTCCACCACATCTTATGGCAGCAGTATAAATAACTTTGGAAAGGTTGAAGATTATAAGTAAGGGGGAGAAAACAGAAGAAAACAACTGCAGAAACAACAATAAGTGTAGCTAACCTTCACTGAGCCCTGCCTCTCTCCTAGATAAGGTTTTGAGTATTAAATAGATAGTTACATGCTCAGTCTTCACACTGATTCTCTACGGAAGTACTAGAATTACCTCTATTTTACAAATAAGAATACTGAGGCAACAGAGAAGTTAAACACTCAAAGCCAGGATATAATCAATATATTCCTAAATGGATAACCAACCTCTCAAATCAGAAGGGGAAAAGTAAGTTTTGAACTCAGTGAAGCCACACTTCCCCAGGTGTAATCTCAGATGTAAAAGCGCCGTGGAATGTGTCTGCATCATTCTGGATTCTCTAGTAATCCATAAGAGATAAGCTCTACTAATGATCACCTGTGAGATATGGAGCAAGCTCATTTCTCTGGCCCATTGCTTCCTCATGTGCAAAACCGGCATGTTCTAATATAAATGATTTCAAAGGCTAGGTGTGGTGTCACATGCCTGTAATCCCAGCACTCAGGAAGGTGAGGCAGGTGGACTGTTCTGAATCCAAGGCCAAGGACCAGTCTGGGCCCCAGAGAGAGACCCTGTCTCAATAAATTAATTAATTAGTTAATTTCTATCCTGGATTAACTGAGTGTATTTGTCAATGATACTACTATCTTGAAAGTCTTCCAAAATGCAACGAATCCAGCTATGGCTACCTAGCAACCCATCCGAGCCACCAATCATTAAGTTCTACAACACCTAAAAGATGCTTGAAGAAAGAGACTTACAAAGAGACCAAGTGCCTTCTCCTTCTAAACCATACTATTACCTCCCAGTGGTTTTTAGACGCTGTACATTTCCTACATTCATAACCCCCTCCTTGACAATTTTGAACCTGTTTGAGAAAAACACTCTGTGAGGAGTTTCTCTACCCAATATAACACACTCTCTTCAGCTATACCCAGAGCCATACCTAGACAGAGACTGCCAGCTTGGTAAAACCCCGGTCCACAGTTGTGCACACACCGTCCATCCTGCAACAGCTTTGTAGGATCCTGGCAGAGAGTGCAGTGGTCTGGGGACTGGGAACAGGCCAAGCAGTCTGGGTGGCAATCAACTACAATCAAAGACAATGAAGAGAGGGACTCATTAAGATGATAAGCGCTTTTGCATCTTTTGGAGGAAAACTCCTCAGACTATGCACTTCATACAGAAGGAGAGCAACGGGAAACTGTAGAACTCAAGTACAAAACAGACTTCCAGACAGCAACAAGACGTTGTGACGCAAGGTTCCAAGGAACCTCTCCTTGTCTGAAATACCATCTCTGCTTTAGATAGCCTTAAAAGTGCTAGAAAAGCCTTGTGAACGTATCTGTCTACTGGAATGACCACAAACAGGAACGAATACCTACACAATATGGGATCTCTATAGAATCATTATTTTATGATATTTTAGATGTTTTTCTTAAGCTTTAGCAAGCATAAAAAATTAAACATAAAAATCTATAATGCTTAGTTTTAATATCTTTTTTTTTTTAAATACAGCCAGTTTTCATGTTTTTCACTAGTATCTTAGCTTTCATACCCAAAATTGGGATTAATGTTGACCTTAGTGGTGGTCATTAATATAGTACTACTTTCAGGTTTTACAGTCCTCGAAGACTCAATTTTCAATAAGTGTATATAATAATGCGCTAAATATTTGTTTTAGAAAGCTCAGACAGCCACTTTGGTGAAAGTAACATAATTAAACCATAAAGTTGTTTTGCTTTTCCCTCTATAAACTCCACAGTGAAATGCCATGATTAGCCAAAATGGAGTAAGCACACCAAGAGCAACTGCCATCATGAAAAATTGTGACCCATGGATGAAAACAATTGATTATGAACTATGAGTGGAAAAAAACACCATTTCTCCAAGAGAGACTCCGCTTCCAAGCAAATTACCACTTAGCCAGAGGAACTCCACTGCCTGCCAGCAATTATTGACTGGAACTAATTCAACCCCAGGTGATTTGAAAGCAGAATTGCAGAACAAGTAGATAAAATTTTCTTTTGGAAGAAATTAATGAGTCTTTAAACTTTAAAACCCCATTTGAAAACCCCCAAAGAAACCATCTGTTTAAAAGCACACCTTTAAAAAAAGAGAATGTTCATAACAAACTTTGTACAACATTCTTTATGCAATTATGGAACACAGATTTTCCTTTACACATTTTCAAACACTCTATTATTTGCTTTCCACAATAATTTTGTAAGATTGATAAGGCATATTGTATCAACTAGGAACTTAAGACTTAGAGAAAGTTAATGTCTTATCCAACGTTGCATTCTTGCAGAGGTTGACTTTGGCAATTACGCAAGCAAAGCACAATTGTCATCATTTGATAGAAAAATAAAGAAACAAACAAGTCCCTTAAGTGACAAGAGGAGTAGGGTAGACGTAGACGGTGGGAACAAGGAAGTTCCCTTAAATTTTTTCCAGTAAAGTCAACTCAGTAGAAATAAATGAAACGTGGACCTACCTGACAGGCAGTCTGGACAGCACTGTCCCTTCACCACCAGGGCGAGGGTGGCCACGGGACATGGCGGGCAAGAGGGCTCATAGCAAACGGCCTGAGCACTGTGGCACTCGCAGACCGTGCAGGGCCCCTCTTCCCACTTCTCCCCGTTCTGTGCGAAAGGCAAGGAGAGGCACCGTGGTCAACGCATGGAGACTGAGGGGACAATCTGTTACCATTTCTGCAAGCACGGCGAGGGCACCTACTCAACACCACACCCTGCCCAACCCAACTCTAAACTGGGACAACAGCAGAAGAGTCCTAAAGGTAAACACACAGAATGTCTCCTTTACTTAAAACTGGTTTCTTTAGATGTGGAGCACTAGTAGAATGATTCAAACTAAGATTTGCCGTGGAGTTGCCAGGAAATACAAGAAGCATTTAAAATGTGTTTTGCAATCTGCTTTTCTCTCACACAAACTAACACTAGGTGGATTATAATAGGCCTAGTGATTAGCAGGTATATTAAACAGTCTTTGTAACCGAGGAAGCTTGGTTAAAATCCTGTATTTACAATGGTTCCTGCAGGTATTACAACAGGCAAATCATTCTATTCTTAAATAAAAGCTTTAGCAGGTCTACTTTTGTGGGTTATAGATGTGCTGTAAGCTTTCTCTCACTTTTGACCAAGCAAAATTATGGCAAGAAACTTGAACGGTTTGAGAAAGAATCCAAAGTTATCCTAAGAGCAAATCTCTTTTGCACCCAACCCAACCTACCCTGGAGAATGACAGCTGACAAAGGTCCTACCAGAACATATGAAGGTGATGAGGGGAGGAATCAGAAAAAAACAGGACAGCAGACTTTTTTTTTTTTTAAAGGAGTTGAATGAATGCTTTCTGAGCAACCCAAACAACTACCCGGACAGTACTGAACAAATGAAAGGGAAGCATCAGAATACTGAAGAGTATTAAACTTGAAAAAGCAGAAAGAATTTTCTCCCATTAAAAACACTAAGGCACTAAATTTCTCTACTTAATTTTATAATCATCTATGTACAAGTCAAAAACCTTTACTTACTGGAATGAGTTTAATCTCACTTGCATTTGAGGAGAGCTAGGGATAAAGAGAAATGGAACACCATTAGGCTGATGTGCTCAGGTTTTCATGAGGAGTTATCCATTTCCCTCCAAGTAACACATGAGACTTCATTTGCTTGTTAATGAGTGAAAATAGAAATCTTTCTGCATCAAAAAAGTCAAGGGAACCAGTTCTAGGTGACAGTGTGCCTAGGAAAAAGCCTCACCTTCCTATCCCCGCTTTGTGCTCCAGCACCTAGCTTCACTTCCTCTTAATATAAAAGGCTTCAGGTCAGGTGTCTAAGCTCCTAAAAACAAAGTCTTGAGTTTCATGCGGCACTCCAGCATTATGAAGACTTGTACTTATTTGTAACAACTTGGTGATCTTGAGTTCCACTGGATTCAACAGACCTCAAGAACTGGGTGGAAAAACTGGGTGGATACAATGATTGAGAAAATACAAATTTGACATTGATAGGGAGCCATTAATCTCTTAGATTCTTTAAAAAAATCAGGATGACTAAGCCTGAGACAAGAATAACTAGAGCATAATAATAACACCACTATTTTCAGCTCTTTTATTTAATATGCCATACGGTATTCCAAGGGCTTGGCACACATCACCAATAGCTACACAAGGGAAGTCCTACTGTTACACGAAACTGACAACAAGGATCAAGTAACTTACCAAAGATCAGAGGTAACGCATTGCACAGTAGGGACTTGAACCCAGAGCCTTCACTGTTTACCTTACACAGTATGGCCTCTCTATAACACACAGGCGCACAAGCAGGTCCGCACCTGTATGTACCCAAATTGATTCACCCATGGAAGGACTTAACCATAATTCTGGCCTTGAGAATGAGCCACATCCTCAGAACTTTTCTATTTTTTGAGACAGAATCTCAATAAGTTGTTAAGTTGCCAGTTGCCCAAGCTGGATTCAAACTTTTGATCCCCTGCCTTAGCCTCCCAGGGTGCTGGGATTACAGGTGTGTGCCACCACCACACTGAATGGGTTAGCATTCCACATCTCCACATGGAAATATGGGCAGCAAAACCAGAACAAATCTACAGATTAAAATAAATACTTTTTGGTAAAATGTAATAAATGAGTCAGACATGGGGGAGACATGAAACTTTAGCAGGGAGTTTTACCGCCTTTCAATTCACAAAATCCTATCACTTCTAACTACAAAATAAATCTAGAGTCTGATCACTTCTTACCACTTTCACTACTTCCTGCCTGGGGCAAGCTACATTGCCCCTTATCTAGAGTACTGTAAATTTGTCTTAGGGACTAGAGGAATGGCACAGTGGTTAAAGTGGCCACCTAGCAAGCGCAAGCCCGAGTTTGATTCCTTAGTGCTACATAAGCTGCCATGTTGTAGCACAAGCCTGTAGTCTCAGCACACAGGAAGCTGAGGCAGGAAGATAGCCATGAGTCCATAGCTATCCTGGGCTCCACAGTGAGTTCAGAACCAGCCTGGGCTGCAGAGGGAGAACTTGTCTCAAAACAAAAACAAAAACAAAAACAAACAAACAACAAAACAAGAAAAAAACCCCAGCTGTCTAATTGGGCCACCTATCTTTATCCTTGTCCCTGTGTGCTGACAGACCCTTCCCATCAGATCACAGCACGCCTAGGCTGCAGGCTTCCATGGTGCTCTGGTCTGCCAAGGGGTAAAAAACTCAGGTTTCCAACCTATTTACTAGATTTCACCTCCAACTCCTTTCTCCCTCATTCACGTTATTACAGTCATGGATGCCCTTTTCTTCTTCCTCTTCTTCTTCCTCTTCTTCTTCCTCCCCCTCTTCCTCTTCTTCTTGAGACAGGTCTTACTTTGTAGTCCAGGCTGGTCCTGAACTCACCATGTAGACTGGGTGGGAGTTGAGGTCATGGCAATCCTGCCTCAGCCTCCAAAGTGCTAGGATTACTGGCATGCTCCGCCACGCCCAGCTTTGCCTCTCACTATTTCCTGAGCATGAGAACTATGCTCCTGCGTCAGTGCTTCTGTCTTTTCTGCCCCGTCTTCCCGGTGCGTCCCCCAGATGTCCACGTGGCTTTCCTCTCCCACTTCCATCAGCTTTGCTCAGATTTCTCTCAGAGACAACTTCCCCTCTTGAAAAAGGAATCTGCTCCCTTACCCAAGTCCAATTGGTTAGACTGCTTTATTCTTTTAGATAGGACTGTGGGTATGTGTGTGTGTGTGTGTGTTTGTGTGTGAGTATGTATACTGTGTCCCCACACAAAAAATGACACTCTGCTATAGGAGAAGCAACTCTGCACTATATTCCACATTCCCAGTACCTGCTAACCAGCAGGTGCACACACAATATTTACTGGATAGATGAATGCATAAAAGAGAAGATAACGAAGGTCCCCTCGTTCAGTTAATTTCAAATTATTAAAATTTAATAGTCTTTAGTTACTAGGCTGATACTCACAGATTCTGCCTTTTTCTCATAAACACAGTAACCCTTCCTGGGAATGCATTCAGGACAGCATTTTCCATCTAAGTGAATTAATTCTTCACCCTGTAGAAGTAAGAGTAACAATGACCCACATAAATTTACATCAGTGGGTGGCAGTGCCAAGTTGGGAGGAGCTGGGTCCTCGAACAGGTGTACCCCTCGTTTCAGCCCGCTGTTCACGTCATCTCCCCTGTGCTGTTTTCCTATGGAAATTGGAGCCATACTACTGCACCCCACCAAGGGCTTTTTCTTTCCAGTTCCAATGACTTCCTTCCTCTGACTGCCCTACAATTACCTACCCATGACCAGGTGCTCTCATGAATACGATGGGTGGCGAAGGTCAATGTTACATTCTTGGAAAGACGACTTTCAGGAAAAGATCAAGTGATCACAAATACACATGGACAGACCCGGGACTTACACTGTGCTAGTCAACCCATGCTTCCTTGAAAAGAAAATCAGATGAATCCCTTTATGCACAAACGTAAACTCAGGCATAAATTAAACAGCAGAAAACTAATTTTTAATCAGTTTTCTGAAACTCTTACTATTAATCAAATTATATCTAAGTTTTTTTTAATTGTAAGAGGGAAATAAGAAATGGCATACTTGAAGAGCAGATTTATAAAGCCTTATCACTTTTTCTCAATATCACTAATTTCAAAATTATTATAATAAATGCTTTTCATTAAAAATTTAAATTCTGAATTTTGTAACTTAGAAATTATTATTCCACAGTAGTCCTACCTTCTAAAGAATCCACTATTAGCAATACAAACTGTTGGCAATTTCATATGCATAAACTGACATCTAATATTTATAGGCTGATGAATATTCTTTGAAGTACTTTCTATAGATATATCTACTTTTCAAAGAATGATATTTAAGTATTTAATATTTAGAGTCAATATTATATTTAAAAGTACAGAAACCATACTAAAGGAAAGCTGGATAATGTAAAATTACATCAACTGAGTAAACACAGTAACTTTTTATATTTAAAAATACTGCACTAAAGACAATACAAACCCCAAGACCACTTGTCTTTGGGTTGTAGCATTAATAACAGACTTAAGTTTCTCTTCTACCTTTCTTAAGTTTTAAGATTTTTCCAGAATAAGTATTACTTTAATAAAGGAACTTTTAAAGGGAACACAAAAATATACAGATGACTATAACTTTGTATAGCATCCCAAAAATTATTTCAAAAAGAAGAGAGCTATATAGGGTTATTGTCTATCAAAATTTCTGAGGCTGCAAAAGAGCAGGGAATGCTACAGGGATCAGACATATTTACATATAAATTGTTTACAGAAATGTAAAAAAATCAGTTGGTATGCAGGCATTCCTCAGAAACAGACTGAAATTTTCTTTCAAAGCACATAAAGGGGTTTATATGCATGTAATCTAAGTTGTTTAAAACAATATTTTGAAACAAGACAGACTATGTGTTCCTCTATTAAAAAGTGAACGCATGGGAGATTGTTGAGTGCCTTGTAGAATACATACAAACAAGAAAGTGGATGTTCTGAGCCTCGGAATCCTACTGCAAATACCAATGAGCCCTGCTGCCCCCAGGGAACAAGGATTCAGTTTTGGTGAAGTGAGAAGTTCTGAATAGATGTGCTATTTATAGAAGCTTGTCTTCCCCACGTGTGTTGGTTCTCTGTGGCAGGGAGATGTCTCCAAAACTGAAACCAAACTCATTCCTCCCCCACCCCCTCAATGGGGGTTCTCCTGCACAGGCCAGATTGAATCTCCTAGTCCTTCTCCATGAGATCATACCTACAACTAGTAGACCAAAATTTTGTGATTTGACTTAACCTACCTGTTGGGGAAACACAAAAGAAAACTGTTTTAAAGGAACACTCCATCCCAGGGGAAGGGAAAGGCACCATGCGTACACATATGTCTGTTCTCCTCGGTCCACTTTGCCGCCACCCTCCTTCCCCCCACCGCCGGTGCCTCAGAGGTCCATCCTAAATCCTTAGGGAAAAAAATCACTTCCTTGGGATTTATTCAAGTACATTCTAAAACACAGAAATGTAGAACCTATTATATTACACTTATCATTAATTTATGTTTCAATGTGTAAGCATCTGATGCATCTGATTGGATAGATCAAAGGCAAGGATCACACCATGTCTTAAAAAAAATGATACTCCAATTTCAGCCCTATTTGCAACACGGCTATTGATAACCAGTGCAGCAGCGATGGCAATGATAAATCTGCAGTTTCTCCTCTTCGAGAAATGTATTCCTGTGCAGCTTCCCTTAGATGTACCTGTACTATGACTTCACACACCTACGGGACCCAAGATTACAAATCCCGTGACCTTGACATTTTAGAATGGAGGAAGCATAAAGTGCAGTGGAATCCAATCAAAACACAAGTAGTACACTTATGTTGCTTCTGGCAGGCACTGTTTCCCCAAGAAGTGTCTTAAGTGTTTAAGTCATATTTCCATAATCTTTTGGAACACTGTGTATTATAATTTCTGCTTACATATCTGACTTCCCCTCAAAGCCTGGAACTCTTGAGGTTAGAATGTCTCTTTTTTTCTTTTCCTTTTTTGTGTTGTTGGGAATAGAACCCAGGGCCTTTGCACTATGCCATTTCCCCAGATCAATTTTTAGCTTTGATTTTGAGAACAGCATCTCCTAAACTTCCCAGTCTAGACTTGAACTTGCAGTTCTCCTGCCTCAGTCTCCCAGAATGTAGAGATTAAAGACCCGCTCCGTTGGGGCTGAGTCCATCCATTTTTTTAAATCACCAACCATCCAAGATATCCAGAAGTTAGAAAGTTGGTACATCCATGTTTTTTTTTTTTTTTTTTTTTTTGGTGAGGTGGAAGGTCCTGGGGACTGAACTCAGGACCTTTCGTATGCTAGATAAATGTTTTACTACATCCAGGATTTAACACAGTCATTCACTAGAGCTATTTACAGAAGTACTGTGCACCAAGAAGGCTAAGGGGTATTTTTCATAAGATACGATCTTGATTAAATCTTCAATTTAGGTCATGTTTCCTCTTTACAACCTACTAACATAAATATAATTTGGGGAACATGAAGGCAATCTGGAAGAAACCATTTAGTTGACTAAAGATGTAAAGAAATAAGTTATTCCTTGAGCCATAAAAGCAAAGATGGTTGGACATTAGATACAAAGGCATTTGACAGTGTATGGGGTGACCTGAGGTACAATCAGGCCATTCTCCACTTCAGCAGCTGCTTCTCATTTTCCCCAAGAACACACACAGGACCTGGTTTATGCTACCATACCCACTGGTCATGACGGATGGCATGTAAACCAGCAGGCACTTGCGAGTGCATTAACACTGGGGACAATGAGAAAATTATTTTCTATGAGGGAGAGTCTACTCAGATTGGACTGAAAGCTGATGATTAAAAAACACAGCCTATCAGGATCACCTCTGCTCATTGTCCATAAATCTTAGGATAGTGGACAAATTAAAATCTTAGAAAATAAACTAGTATTTTCCAGGTGGACTACCCAAGCATGGAAGCCCCACTTCCCACTTCAGCATGAGAGAGAAAGAAAAGGGCCCCCACTACTTGCTTCCTGTCTATGTTCAGCCATTCTGACCCCCTCACATGAAGAAAGAAAAAGAAATGGAAAAGTGTGTGTGTGTGTGGGGGGGGGGATCTGTAAAAAAAAAAATCAAGACCCTCTTTATTTAAATATGTCTCAGCTGTGCCAAGATCCCGCAGGAGGCAGGATGAAGAATAACCCTGTCAATGGCAGCTTGATCTGAAAGGCTGCTCCTCTTCAAGCTCAGTGGTAGAAGCAGCTGAGAAGTGGATGAGAGGAACTGGAAAGAGAAATGCTTTATGGACACACTGCGCCTCAGATCTGCCAAGTTTCCTTCATCCACTCAATCTCACCACCCTGAGGAAAAGTGGCGGGGCGGATGGGAGCGGTCAAGAAGGAATCAATTTTGAAACCAATTTGCTTTGCCATTGGTCAAAACTGAGTTCAAAGGAAAAACACGAAATTTCCCTAAAATATACATGTATAGTCCAAACAGAGATGCTTTATTAGAAGCTTCTAAAAACTCTGCAGGAAACAAGAAGTCAAAAGAGGTCAATAGAGTTGTTAACGAGGTCCCCCTTCACTCTCTCTTGAAAACAAAAACGGAAACTGTTTTATTTTCTTTCTTGATCCACCTGAGGTGCTGGCTCCCTTTTTGGCTAAGCGCAGCCAGCAGGGCCTACAGCAGAAGCCAGGCCCTGATGGCACCTGTAGACCCTTGTTTCACAGCCATGGTGAGCTGGGCAGCCCACCAGCAATGAGTGGCTCTCACTGATAGGCTAATGTCCCATGTCACGCCCTTCCCTTTCATGTCTCCAGCTCAGACTTCCAATGTGACCAGATGCACTGAGAGCTAAAAGCTCCAGGGGGCTGTTCTGAGCTAGTCTGAACAAACAACGACATTCACTTTACATCACAGAATCTTTGTGATAAAAGGCCCCTTGAAACATGAGCAGTCAGCCCAGCCATCCTTGCCTCTGCCAAGAAGCTGGGGACATGCACAGGCCCGCCTGTCTGGTGGAGAGGAGCTGCTGTAGTCCAAATGGAAATGCCTCTGCTTCTTACCTGGGCACACTCCACCTTGGCACACTCTCCAGTCTGGCAGGTCACTTGGCCCCGGTGACACACGCAGAACTCACAGGCCGAGCCCTTCCACATTTCATCTTGGTACCGCACAATCCCATTAGATGAGCAGCTTCCAGCAGGAAACACACACTCCTCACAGCATTGCCCATGACGCCGAACTCTGATCTGACCCTGAGGAAACAAAGAACAGTGGGGTAACAACAGTCCTCGTGAGACCGGAAGATGATCCGGCGCAGAACGCAGATGTGTAAGACACCACCCGTACCCCACCCAGGGCGGCAAGATCCACTCTCTGCGAGGCAGCAGAGCTTTCTTATCTCTATATGATATTCTGCACATGTAAAAATTTTGATTTCTTCAGAGGACACACAAGACTTAGAAACATTTCTTAAATGCACCCAGAATCAAGCATAGGGACTCAAGCTACTCCCTTAATACCTGCTCGCATCTCAGTGGAGGGCAGGCCCGTTTGTGACACTTGAGCTCGCCCCAGTCACACGTGCAAGTGGTACAGCTGTCTTCACTCCACTGCTCACCATGCTGAGTGAGGAGAGGAAAAAAATGAAACATCAAACATCACACACATCAAGTAGATGTGTTGGGCTCCCAATTTTTAGTTAGGGTCTTTAAAGGAGCCAAACTCCTGAGAAATAGTGTCATCTAAGTAGAAGTGACCTCTTGAGGGAAAATAGTCAATAATTGGCTAAAAGAAACTCTGGCTACATTTTTATTCAACTATATTCATTTCATGGACAGGTTGAAGACCTTTAGAGGCACCAGAGATACTGGGATGAACAGGAAGGCCCTATCAGATGGCTCCTCAGTGGACACACTTCAGGTCTTCCTTGCCAGGAGACCCAGCTCTCTCTATCTGCTTCCCTTATAGGAAAGGCATGAACATTGTCCCAAATGAAGGAAACTCAAAGGAAGTCTGTTCACGTGGTAGAGGTAAAAGAAAGGACTGTCCCACCAGAAAGAAAGGAAGACGGGCCTTTCTTCCAGCAGCCTATAGCAACGGGCAGAGAAAATGAGCTGCTTAGAGCAGAGGAAGCCATTTGGGGGACTTGAAGGGGTAGAAGAAGGCAAATGATAACACGAAGACCTCACGGAGACCTGAACAGAACAGCTCTGCGCTGCTCTGACCTCTTATCATATGACAGAATGTTATCAGCACAGCCACAGCCACATTTCTGTTGTTTATGGTCAAATCCATAAGTCTGTCTCTCCAAGGAGAAATCACCCTGCCCCAATCTTATGCAATAAAAACACTGGGCAAGCTGCGCAGGCAGGTACTGTGACACACAGTGAACACGCAAGAACACAAAAGCCTCTTCCCAATCATTTTCATTCGGATTTTAAGTGACCCATCTAGAATGTGCAGGACAGCTTTCCTCTGATGTTTATGGATTCTCTACTGAGAGCCGCAACACAAAGGAATTCTCAGTCTTTCTTAGAGTTGCTGGCAAACAAAGAAGGACACTGTTTTTCGGAAGTTCTTTGTTTAGGATAATGGAAGCTTCTCTGGCGCGGCTGGGCACTGCTAGGACAGAACATTTATTCAACTTGATAGGCTCGTCTGTACTGTACGTGGTACCCTTCAACCGCTCCACTCGCACTTTCAAGTGTGCTCACATCCACCATCTCCCCCTCACCCCCGCTCTTCTCCCTGTTGCCCTATTTCCTCTTATTGTAAGGGATGTCTCTAGATATCAGTATATAAACTCCAACCAAAGCACGGACAGTTTGGTCTCAGTTCTCACTGTAGGCTGCTGGAAGCAATGCTAGCCTTTTTCCCTTCAAGATGTGTGAACAGTAAATCCACCACAGTTCGTGAACTCTGTGGTGATTGCTAACACATTCCTTTATATTTCTAATCCCCTTTGACTTACTTTTTTTCATAAAAGCTTTCTGTGAAGAGAAGAAAAAAAGCCATTCAAATACTGAGTCACAAATTCTGGCAAAGAGTGAGACAGAGGGTGGGGAGGAGCAGTGGTGGGAGGGCAGAGGGCAGGTGTGGGAGAAGGTACATCAACACACCTACCTGGGTGCATCAAAGATTACCTGGTAGATCTGGCCAGCTGAGGAGCAGGATCGTGGCGAGCACTGTGGGCAGCATTTTCCAGGGACTCGGATGATGGTTTCGTCCTTAACCCCCATAGAAGGGACAATCCGGCAAAAGGAGACAGTCATAAAATCTATATCAGTTGGAACATTTCGTTCACAGCCAACTCAACCACGTGCCTCACGCACCCATAACAGCGATTTCCTCTTGTTTAGCATTTGTTAGTCACCTGCGACTCTGACAGGAACTAGCACTTCCAAAGTTGGTGCGACTTTTAAGAATTTTTGCACACACATTAAGTCCTGCTCTCTTACAAAGACAAGTAAAATTACAAAAAAATAAAAATAATACTTGGAATTCGCTAGGCATTCTCCATTGTCCTTTACACAACTCTGCGCAGTAGATGCTTCTGTTTTTGCTTCACAAATGAGACTGGGAAAGACCAAAGAGGCGTGCAACCTGCCCAAGGTTAGACAGCTAACTCTGTAACGGCAATGGGGGGCAGACCTTCAGAGTACCAGCCACACCAAAAATCAAGGACACCTGTCCTCTTTCTGACTCCTTCAAACTTGAAAGTGAAGATGTCCCTTCCTTGGTCATCTACTTCCTACAGTTTTGCATCTTTATAGGCATTCACATATTCATATCATATACGTGCAAGAGGGGTCCCCCTAACATGAGCAAGATTCAATCACACCTCTGGAAATGGGAGAATAAGCCAGCGAAGAGAAACAGAGGAGAGAAAGGTTAAGTTCCCACAGAACCTCCCTGTTACTGTGCCATCTCCTCATCCTCCACTCTGTCACTAGCCCCACCCCCACCCCAAGAGCAGACCAGTCTCTGCCACCTTAAGGACAGTTATTACTGCACCATTATCCTAACGCCTGAGTCCGTGGCTCACTTTGACTACAGCCTTCCTCCATGGCGTGGTATGGAAGGGAGGTGAGCTAAAAGCAGGGGAAGGAAGGGGAAAAATTCGTTGACTAAAATCAGGTGGGTCTCACACAGAAGATAGCACCAAAATGTTATCTTCACTTCTTTTCATGAGATGCAGAAAGTGACTTTTTTTTTTTTTTTTTTTTTGAGACGAGGTAGCAGAGTCGAGTCCTGAACTCACTATGTAGTCCAGGTAGGACCTGGGCTCACAGCAATCTTCCTGCCTCATCTGCCCAAGTGCTAGAAGTACAGGCATGCTTCACCACATCTGACTCATAAGGGGCTAAGGAATCGAACTCAGGGTCTTGTGCTTGCTAGGCAAGAGCTTTAATCAATGTGCCTCCAGCCCTGAATCTGATATTTTATTACCATAATTATTCTGGTACTGATTTTTGCAAGAAGAAGGCCATTATATTTGGGTGGGGTGGGGATGATATAACCTTGATGTTTTCATGGAAAGTTCCAGTCATATCTCAGTAGCCCTTTAACTCAGTTATGTAAAACTAGTTAGACTGATGCCTTACTATCTGAGATTTACTGCAAATGTCAACCCTACTGGCATTAAATCAACCACTCTTTTATTTTAGAATATCTTATTCTTTGTTTTGCATGGAAAATATTATGGTCATTGATGGCTAACGGAAGATGTGACACGTGGACAGGCACTGAAATTACTGAACATTTCTTCCCTTTGTGTTATTTTGGTTTTTTCTCATGCGGAACCGGAGATTGAACTCCGGCCCTTCTCATTCAGCTAGAACCCTGCCCCCTCCCCCTTTATATGTGTTTTGAGGCATGTCTCTTGCTAAGCAGTCACTCAGGTTGAGTTTGAACTTGCAACCCTCCTGCCTAGTCTCCCAGAATGCTGGGATTTCAGGCATGCCCCACCATTACGGGCTCAGCTCATTAAGCATTAACTGCAAACAGACATTTTCAATTTCAAGAAATTTCAGTGAGGAAGTAGAACAAAGTTCTATTTCATGTCATACTGATCGATAACTTTATTGCAACAAACAAATGAACTAAGCCTCAGATAATGTTAGACAAACAGGAAACATGTCCCACGCACAGTCTGGCTAGGCAGTTAGCACCCACTTAATCCAACCTGGAGCAGACACAACTATAGTAAGGGCTTTTTAACTATGTTTTTCACTTTCGTTATTTTAATTAGCATATACTACCTAAATGAATTAATGAGTTTACTGCAGCATTTCTATATGTATATACACAAGCTTCTATCAATCCCCCTCTTTTTTTCTGTCCCCTGCATTCCCCAAAGGGCTCCCTTAGGTCTCATCCCTTCCTTCCTCTCCCCTACCTTTCCCGCCTTCCCTCTCTCCTCCTTTCCCCTCCTCTCCTCTCTCCTTCTTCATCCCTCCTCCCCACCTACTTTCCCCCTTTCTCCCTCTCCCCCATGCTCTCCCAGGACCTTTCCAGTCATCAAGCATGAAAGTACACATGCAATACTTGTCCCTCTGTATCTGGATTCTTTGTTTAACATGGTACATTCCTCCATTTCTATTCTTTTCCCTGAAAATGACAGAATTTCATTCTTCTTTTGGCTGAGTACTACTCCACTGTGTACATTATGTGCATGTACTTTCCCTATTCACGTAACAGTACAATTGTGTGGCTCTCATACAGCTGTCCCCTAGACGTCTCTGGCCCACATAGATCTCCCATTTTTAATACAGTCTACTACAGGGGCCAATAAATAATGGATGGAGGGTCAAATCCAGATTACCTGTGTTATAAATAAAGTTTTATTTGAACATTGCCACATTCATATATGTACATATTTTCTATAGCTATTTTTATGCTACAATAGAACAGTGAGTAGGTACTCTAACTGCATGGCACACAAAGTGGAAAATATGTAATATCTAGCCTTTTACAAAAAAAAAAAAATTTGCCCAGTATGGTCAGTAATACAAGGATTCACCACTAAAAATATGAATAATGCAATGACATTTTGAGCAGAACACCAGAAAAAAATATATTCAGTTACGGTTTCCAATAATCCCTTAAGAAAAAATTGCGATTAAAAAAAAAGTTCACACTGTTACAGGGCTGACAGTTCTCTTAAGCTACAGTTCCTTGAAAATTTGACGTACAAAAACTCTACCACAAAGAAGTGGAACAAATAGTCATCTTCCTGCCACGGCCAAGGGGCCGTCCCACAAACTATAGAACAAGGCACGCCTCCCTCCACCCCCGACTGTGCAAGCCAGAGCTCGAGTAGGAACCATTCAGCTGAGTATGGTGGCACACACTGTAACCCCAGCTTTCTGGGAGACTGAGACAGGAGGATCACAAGTTCAAACCCAGCCTGGACAGCTTACTAATTTTCAAGATTCCACCTCAAAATTTAAAAAAAAAAAGTAAAAATAAAAAAAGGGCTGGGGATATAGCTCAGTGAGAAGGCTCTAGGTTCAATTCTCATTACTAGGGGAAAAAAATCATTTCTTTCCTTTGTAGATAACATAGAATACAGCCTTCATCCCTCCAGTGTCGGAGACTCCTGTGGAGGCAGTCGAGTGTCAGCCCTCTCTTTGCTGTGCCTTCACAGAATGCAGAATCACTGTAAGGTCAGAGCCCAGAGTCGAGAGCAACCACAAAATGAGTGGGAAGGATACACGGTGCATGAGGCCATGGGGGTGAACCAAAGCTGGAGTGAAGGGTGGCCATACACGCGGAACCACAGCCACACAGGCACATGAAAAGGGCCCTGCGGGACCACAGACTGAGCATCAGAGTTCTCATTTCATGTGCTTAGGATGAAAGTGGCCTGGGCAGAGGAACTGTGGGAGGTCTTATCTCAGGACAATAGGGCTGTGGTAAGTGAAAACCTGTTATACCCTTGGACTAGGAGACATGCCATCCCCTAGCACCTGGTTATGGATTTAAGAAAAAAACCGTGACAAGGGCAGGCTACCTGCCCGTGCAATTTTTTAAGCAATGAGAATGGACACAGTTCACTGATCAAGAGTGAAGAAACAGAAAGAGAAAAATAGGGGCAGGAAGACCCCAAGAGATAGGCCGCAGGGAAGGAAAGTGTCTTCCTACATAAAAGACAGATTAACTTAAAAAAATACAAATTTAATTAACAAAATTTTGAATTTTACTTCACGCAGGAACCTTCATAAGGAAATAAAGCGCACACTTACACATGCACACACCCACACATAGCTGAACCTGATCTGGGCCTGGGTGTGGACACGCACTGGGGTCGGAGCCCAGGGCCACAAACAGTCAAGCTTCAGTGAGCTCTGTGGAGGTTTGCCGCAGTGGTGGTCACCGGGAAATGGAAGAGGGCAAAGTGTGGCCTCATGAGGGAGACACGCAAGGCTTGTTTGGGGTCTTCTGTGTCTTCAAGGACAAGAATGCTATTTGTCGCCGATAGGGAGAGGGTACCTTTTACCCCAGTCTTACACCCTGCTTCAGGGGAAGAGCAGAAAATCTTCCTAGATTTTATGACTTGCTTCAGAGAAGAACAGCAGGAAAAAGGTCAATGTGACATTCCTACAATTGGCATTTTCTCAAATTCCTTCCACTTAAAATATTCAGTATGCCAAGATACCACATTTGGTGGTTGCATATCTACACCCACAAGAGAGAAGTGAGCATTTGGGTACAGTAGACAGTAAGTGAACACAACTGACCCAGCGCCAACGGGGAGATAGATATTCCATAGCCAGTCTGTAAGCTCAGTGAGACGTGGGAGCCTGCAGTGTTTACTGATTAGAAGGAGGAAGCAGCAAAGAAAGAAAGTATCAATAAGCCAATGATAGAAGAAATTAAAAGAAAAGAAATATCGTCAAGTTAAAGTAAATACCAGAGGTAGGAGACGTAAAGTTAGGAAACTACTCATAGCTGAGGAAAGATAAAGTGAAAATGGAGAGAGAGAAGGTGAATGATAAAGGGAGGAAAAGAGGAGGAAACCGGACATAAGAAAGGCCAAGTGCATTCTGGGTGGCCGAGGTCCTCACTGTCTCGCTGAGCACATAAACACCTCCCTCCTACCTGGGGATGGGGGTTCCTCACCACTCAGGCTATGCCCAAGACAGGCTCCTGGCTATAAGTTCCCAGCAAACGGTATTCTGTGAGATCCTCAACCTGTCTGCTTATTTCTTTAATCTCAAAGCACCTTCCACTTGTGGCAGGCAGATCTCCCACAGGGAAATGGGGTTTTCTGAAATAAAACTTCCCCTGGAAACATCCTGAAAGCTACTTGAATTATAAAGATTATTTAGAAACCCTTTAAGAATACAACAGGCTAAAACTAGCTGTACATAACTGAATAGAAAGGAAACAGACCTCAGACTGCTCCGCTGTTAATAAACTATAAAATTTAAGGAAAATAAGTCTATAGAGCTGCAATTAGAAGGTATGACAGCCCTCAAGTTTTAGACTGCTAGAGTTACAGCCAACAGGAAAATAATTCTTAAACATTTAGAAGTTCAGGAACTTCTTTCTTAAAAAGAAAAAGAAGAATAAAATTTATGCTCAATCAATATCGGAATGGGAAAATTGTGGTATTAAAAAATCTGGTGCAATACCATCAAGAACTACTCTTATGGGACTGAACTCATTGAAGTGAGCCTATAGAAACGCACAGGAGTCGTGGCTCAGTTCACAGGGCAGCTGAGTTAAAGCTAAGACCCGGTTATATCACTAAGAATTTAATCCATCATTAAAGCAATAACTCCTTATTTGAACATAAAGAATTTCTCCTTTTGTTGGAGATTATCACCAACTTTTAGAATGTGATTATAACTGTGCACACATATGTCCCCATTTGCCTATTAAAAGATGGAAATGAATTACCAATAAAAGGAGGAGAATCTTCCATAGTCTGCTCGTATGATGGAAATACAGGTAGTCATTTTTTTTCTTTTCCCCAAACTTTCTTAAATGAATACACATTGTTTTTAATAATTAGAAAAGTATACTAAAAATCCTGGTTACCCTTGAAGATGGGTTGCACGTTTCTACTGAAGAACTTGGGTTTTCTTTACATTTAATGAACCAGTGCATCTAAAATATGTTCAGCCATTCTCAGTGATATCAGCAAACATAGTCATTGCAATTTTCATTGTGCATTAATGCTGCATACTCTTTATTTGGGGAGGCAAGGCAGCATGATGGGCAGAAGCATGAGCCAGATGTGGTCCTCAGAGTCCATGCAACAGAACTGCGAGGTCACACGTGCTGACACCCCCTAACTGTGGCACCTTGAGCAAGATCCTGATCCTCTCCAGACCTCAGCTCCTCACATACACATAAAATGGAAATGGGAGTAAGAGCGCCTACTTCACAGGGCTGTGATGTGAATTACACAGTTCTTATGACTAATGACTGGCACACATTAATCACCCAAAATCCAGTGCCGGTGGTAACAGCGGGTATATGAGCATGGTGATGGAGTGACGCCTTATATCAATGATGTTAATTCTATAGCGTGCCCTTTCCTGTCATCGTTACACAACATTCAGCATTTAATAGCGATATTAAATCAAGAAAATGGTTGTAAATGCACTGACAGTTTGATTTAAAAATACATGTCATAGTATTAGGAGCTTAACTATGGCATGGTTTCGCTAATACGAAAAACATTAGATACAAATAAGTACAAGAGTCATGTAAGAGAGACAGTGGGAAATGGGGATGGATTCATGGGGCAGAAGGGGCACAGTGTGAGGGGGAGAGAGTAGGTAGGGGATCAGAAGCGAAAGCGGTGAAGGTGGGGTGTGCGTCTGCTCCAAGTCCTCAAATCGAATGAAACTTTGTGTATTGTAAATATATACCAATAGAATAAATTTTGGGAAAATATATATCATGATACAAATAGAATTAATGATGAGAGTGATTGAAATCAATCTATTCTCAAATCTTCAGAATGCTTGTACCTCAATTAACTAAATTATGGCACTAAATTTCATCTTTTTACATTAATCACATATACATATGGATGGATGGATGGATGGATGGATGGATGGATGGATGGATGGATGGAAACTATAAGTGAATACAGTGCATGAAACAATGCTTTGACAACGAGAGGCAGTACTTTCAATGATTCCATTATCTCGTTCCCTCACATGTAGTGTGTTGGTGAACTTTTGAAGATTTAAAGCAGAAGGTCCTCAGTGAGGTATCACCTCCATTTTTCTTCCCTACTTTCCTTTTGTAATGATGGAAATATGGTTAACTGCCCTTCCAACATGCTGTGATCTAAGCCTGAAATATCCCACAAGAGTCACGTATGTGGGAAGGGGATGGATCTGGGGCGTCATACTCATCAGCGGATTGATCTGTGGTGACTTCACTGTTAGGAGGTAGGGCTGGCTGGAGGGATGCACCACTGGAGCGTGTGACCTGGCAGGGTGTGTCTCCCCCCCCCCCCACCTTGCTACTGTCCCCCTCCTCCCTCGGCTTCCATGCCACCACGCAGTGAGGCCCTTCACCTGCCTTTGCTACATCACTGCTTCTGTCACATAGCCAGTCAACCATGCACAAACTGAGTTCTCTGAAACTGAACCGAAATAAACCTCTCCACCTTTAAATGTAGCGATCAGGCATATTGTCTCAATGACAGGAAAGTAACTAAGTCCCTGCCTAAGAAAGCTAACCCCCTGGTAGTGTTAATCAGAGAACCCCCCCACCTTACAGTGCCTTCCAAATGTCAGACACGATACCATGTGACACCACCAGGAAGCTCACTTGTAATCCTAAAGCTAGGGAGACATGGTGATGAACTGGGGGACGAAACACGAGCACAGTAGTTGGGGTGGTATGAGCAATATAATCTTGCCATTTAAATGGATGTATCTTCCCTCTTCTGGCAGTTAGTATTTCTTGTCTAATTGCCTTTTGTCTGCCTTTAGAAATATTGCCCAATTGTCACAAAATGCCATATATTGATTTTGTTTTATTTGACACAAAGTACTGCTTGGTATCAATTGAATGATAGCTTCCAGCTTTTCCTTATATCAAAAAAATGAGCTATTTTTCAACTGGAGGCAAAACTGTGTTCACAGTTATCTGTCAGCTGCCATGGAACATCCATAGGAACCTCTGGAAGAGCAAAAACCTGTTACATGTTATCATGTATACCACATTTATTTGCTATTGATTTTCTCCTCTGAACGTGTGTAAAGAGCCTAATGTTTTGAAAATTAGATCAGCATTAAATGAAAAACAAGATCCACCTATCTTAAACATCCCCAGAGAAAAATCCTTTGATAATCTGAATCATTATTCTACATAAATTAAGTTATATACATCTGAATAAACATGTTTAAAGACATGTATGTCTTAAACGATAGCAGATGGAACCTATGCATTGAAAAGCAATAGCAAACCCGGTCATATCATCAAATATTCCAGATGTTTAGCTTGACATTTTTGGAACATCTGTAATTCAAGCTGGAGGCTTCCTCGTGTCTACCCGTGGGCTCAATTTCATTATGTAACAATTAGCCCAAATTGCTGGTAATTAGACCTATCCGTAGCTTCCAAGGGGGAAAAGATGTTTCAGAGGTGGTCTCCAAAAGCACACGAAAAACAAAATAGACCTCGCTTCTCATTTCTAGTGCTTCCAAGAGAGTCTGACAAAATCTCAGAAGAGACTTCAAGTACTTCAAGTTTCCTGCAGTAAAGTTAACAGCCTATGAAAGACACACTCTAAGGTCGTCTTCCTTACCTGGTTACAAAACAGAGGCTGACACTGAGCTGTGAAACACTGGGCAGCCCCATTTCTGCACACACATTTGGCACAGGGGCTCAGCTGCCAGTCCTGCCCATCTTGAAAGACACGGCCTTCATAGGAACAGGGCTCTGGAAAGCCAAAGGAGCAAGGATTAGCAGGAGAGCTGCATCTGAAGATCTCAGAGCCAGCTGCAGAGTGGGCCCCGGGACTACAGTCCTCCCAGGGGCTTCAAAGCTGCGCAGTGGCTACCTTGAGATCTCTAAATCTGTTGTGTTGCAAGTGAAGGCCAGTTGAGCCAAGAGTCTCAGCTCATAAATTGCCCCATCTCCCACAGGCTTCCTGGGATAGGTTGGTAGTCACCCCCTTGCCCAGTGAATGCGACCACCTTCTATTGATAATGGGGCCCATATGCCAAGAGAATGCATGTGTCTCGTGCTCCAGATCACACTGTGAAGGCCAGTGTGCCTGGTAGAGTCTCCACTCATGCCTGAAGGGTGCCCACACCCAAGGGAGTACAACATTAAATAGAAATAATAGAAAACACGATTGGCTGAAAAGCTGCACAGAGGCCAAGCAAAAGCTGCTTTCCACCTGCTTTTTGAGCAAGGGACTAAGTATTTCACTAATTATGTAGATGGCCATGGCAATTCTCCCATATCTCTAGGTAAAATGTTTGTGATGTATCTTTCCCGCAGAGGGTCAATGAAAAAGCCTCTTAAGACCTAAAAAAGCATCCTACAATCTCAGGCAACACTCGCCCCATGCGGCCCCAAATGTGCTGCTCCTATATTTTCACTTGCAGTATTATTTGGCCCAAAGCAGCTAACAGTCTTTTTTTTCTGGTGGGTGATATCTGTTAAGTTCTACTTTCATCATTTCCTGAAAATAATTCCCACTCTTGAAATGATTCTCCAGAGCAAAGGATTGCCAGGAATGGAAAACTGGGGATTGGAAAGAAAACAGGAATGTTTTCTAAAAGGAAAAGGCAAGAATACAGTGTAGCTGCTAAGTGCTACTGAGTGAACGAAGGATTCTAGCTATTATATGTCAGGAAAGATTGTAATGCAGTAGTAGCAATAATTCCTATTTATCATAGTGTCTCAACATGTAGTTATAAAAAAGAAAGGGGACATTATATCTAAAATGTAATGGAAAGGGTATTTAGATCAAGTTTGGGGGTTCAGGAGAAGCCTGGAAGGCTGCCCCAGGCTTGCTGGGTGTCTTTGGTGATAACAGGAACAATCTCTTCAGTGAGGATTCAATGAAGACAAATCAAAGGCATCCTTCTTATTGTGTGTGCCTGAGGAAGAAATATGGCATTCCAAAGACCAGCCAGCAGACTCGGAGCTAGCAACACTGCACAGAGCACAAACGTGGTCCTTCTCTGCACAAACAGGGCAAGAAGTATAGCTTTGGAATATGGAATAATATCAAAGGACTGGTCTATTCCTGTTCCTCCTCAGGAGCTGATGAAGAAGGATGCATCTGACCAAGGCAAAATAAATAAAGACTCACAGTATGCAAAGTAACAGTGTAAAAAATACAGTGTAAAAAATTTACAGTGAATACAAATATAAAAAATTAGATTACAGTGTAAAAAAATTCTGCCAAGTTCACACTCTGTAACTTAGCTCCCTGACAAGTGCAAGGATATCCTTTGGTAGCAATAAAGAATGGGGTTAGAAATCTTTGAGCCCCATTGAGCAAGAAAGAGAAGAGTTGAGATGTTACTATGTAACCTGAAAGACACAGAGGTCCTTCTCCGAGTTCATACTCACTCCCGTGGCCCACACAGACTGGGCAACAGCTTCCTTCCGGGATGAACTCCAGCTCCTGGTGTCTGCATGACAATGGTGGGCATGGCTGGGGGGTGCATCTTATTTCCCCATAGGTGCAAGAGCACACACTGCAAGGGGAGGAAGCCCACTCCGTACCATGCTGTGTGCAGAGGGGAAAAGGAAAGAAAGAGAATGTTAGCTCCAGAAAATAGGTGTTCACCAACCAAGGAGAAAAAAACTTCTTTTACAGGAATTAAGGGTCGACATCAAGAAATAAAGAAAGAATAAAGTGCTCAAACTCCTCCCAACTTTCAACAGGAGTTGATGGCCTTGCTTCCTTTTTAAACTGTTGTGTTAAGAGTTAGGTAGTCCGAATGGACATGGATGCAAAAGCCAAGTCCTCTCCCTTCAATTCAGTAAAATAAATTACACAGACAAGTATATGATCCTATACAAAATGTCAATCTTAGTACAGCATACAAATGGGCAGGTCCACAATCCATGGGCTGATAAAAGGCAGAGGGCCACTGACCTTATGCTTAGGAAGGCCTATGGATAAGGCAAAGGAAAAACTCATAAAAATAAAACTGATAAGGCTCTGATGAATTAAAACTTTTAAATCTGTCAGAAATTCATTATTAACAAAATTAAAAGGCAAATGACAACCTGATTAAAAATTAAAAATTATAAATTATATTAATTAGAAATCTAATCTAATATATAAAAGCACATATAAGCAATAAGGAAAAACATTCCCTAATGGCATAATGCTCAACTTTATTAAGCACACAGAAATGTTAATTAAAATAAAAATTGAGTAACTTTAAATAATAGGCATGGAAAGCTTGAAATGTACAAGATCTGATGCTGGTAAAGTTGTAGTGACCCTTACACATGCACCTGGAGTCACTTTTGCACTTGGCACAGCACAAGCAAGTCGGCCTAGCCAAGGTTATCAAGCTCAAAAACAGACTACACTGTCTGTAAGGTTCGTACGGGGCTCACATTAGGCACAGACCACTTAAAGTGGAAGGTTAGTGACTGTAAGTGCCACAATTTGATAGCCAAAGTCTTGAGGCTCCTCCACGTACTGATTTACCCCCAGTGTTGTGACTTTTAATTTCACTTTTAAGGTGAAAATGGGAAAATGATCATGATACACAAAATGGCTTGAATACATGGTATAATCAAAAATACAGAAACTGATTAATTTTTTAATTACTGCAGTAAGAGACACATGACCATTAATTTCCTTCAAAACACTCCCCCTTGCTTTGAATACACTCATCCCATTTTCCTTGCCACTTCCTGAAGCAGTTCTGAAAGTCTTCTTTTGTGAGCATCTTCAGTTGCGTTCTTCTGGCTGCCTTGATATTCTTTACAACTTAAAATATTTATTGTTTATCAATTTAAAGCTTTTCATGGTCACGTTGACTCTGGAGAAGAGTCAAAGTCACACGATGCCAGATCAGGGTAATAATGTGGATGAGGACACACAGTGATATTTTCACAAGCCTGCTGTTGGATGGCACTCAGAGGTAGAATTCACCATATTTTTAATCAGAACTCAGAAACAAACTTCCAAAAGAAGAATTTCAGAACTTCTTCAGAAAGTGGCAAGAATGATGGAATAAGTGTGTCCAAAGTGATGGGAACTCGTCCGAGGAGGGCTAATGGCATTGAGTCTTTTACTATAATTAATTTTTGTAAGTTTAATCACTGTACATTTTGACCACCACATGCACAAGGAATTCTACTTTGTTCTTTACACTAAAACTGAAAATATATATTAAAAGCCAATTCTATCCAACTGTCTTAACAACAGGGCATATTTCAGGAGAAAATATGGGTCAAAATAGGCAAGAGGGATCATCTCATCATTGGCTCCACATGATTCTGTTGGAAGACAGAGGTTTCATAAAGAAGTTTCCTATATGGCCTAACTTAAGAAGGAAAGGATCTTGTAACCTGAATGGTGACTGTAGGACTAGAAGTAAAGCAGCGAAAACCGCTAGCAGGTAAGTGCAAGCTCCCAGACAAGAAGAGGGCTAGGGTGGGGCCTGGCAGGCCAGGCCTAGAGCCACAGAAGGCAGGCAGCCCACTGTCCACTAGCAGTGAGTGTGGGCAAGAACTGCAGCAAAGATGACAGCCTAGAAGGCACTGATCAATCTCATGGCTCAGTACTCCGACAGCAGTCCTTGGCAGCAGCATGCTGGATCACTGAGTCCCTCCAGGTGTGCTGCAGAAGCAGGGAGAGGCTCTGTCTATAAAGCCTCAGAGGTTGGGGATTATGGACTGAAGGTCAGCCCATGGAACCCAGTGCTGAAATCATAGCTGGCATCTCCTGGCAAACGCAAACAGGAGAACTGGAAGTACACTGTGAGCTCTAATAGGACTGTCAACAAATCACACTCCAGGAGAGCCAGGGCCTCTCCTTGCTGGCCAATAGACAAGGAAGAACACCAGCAACATGGGAGGAGGGAATGACTATGCTCCTCCTGAAAGATCTCAGCCCAATGAGATTCAGTCTCAGAAAGCAGAGGCTGCATTGCCACTCCCACACCACAGGTGGCATAAAAGCCAGATTATCAGGGTGTGGTGCATAGAAGAAGAAAGGGGCAAACCATCCCGCCCTTGCTCAACCCAGCCTCCTAAGAGAGGCTGGAAATATTCAGGAGTAAGACATCTTTACAGACTGGATCACAGGAAGAAGAGGAGGACCTGGCTAGACCTTCCTTTGGTTCAGAAGGATCCAAGGTCTTGGATGTGAAGACTTCTTTTGGACCTCAATGTTACTTCAATGGTTTTCTGTGTATATGTGAGACTTGCATTATTCCTGCTACTGATTTGGAAGGGTTTTTTTTCTTTTTCTTTTTTTTCTTTTGTTTCCTTTCCCTCCTTTCTGTTTCTGTTATTAGATAGTTTTTGCATTTCTTTCTCTCTTGAGTAGCTCTTTACACTCTTTTTGAAAAGACTTTCTATAGATTCTGGAGATGTATTCTTTTTCCCACTCATAACTCTCCTCATTTCTTAGTACTTTGCTTCTGTAGCTTAAGTTTATCTGCTTCCTTCTGATCTGGGGATGGAGCTCTGTCATGCTTTTCTCTATCCTATAACACTCTTGTTTTCTATATAGTTGCAAAGTTCACCCTTAGTCTCAGTCTATTCCCTCCCTATCCCTATCAAACTTATTAATACTATTGTTAAGTACTGATAACTCACAACTATACAGCTGGACACGTTGGGAAATAATTGTAAACTATTTAGACATAGATCACTAAGGTAGATTTTGTTTATATTATCAATGACACCTTAGTGTCACCTGCAACGAACTCTTGTAATAATATGTAACAAGACAATTTGTATAAATGCCTCCATTAGTAGTACAGATCACATTTCTAATACTAAGTGTAGAATAATTATATGAGTTTATATCTTGTTATTATATATTTAGAGCTGGAAATGAGGCAATAAGTCATATACAAAAGAAACCATCTCCCTAGAAGCCAACATAATGGGCCTTGAGGTAGTGGAACCTACAGAAAGGAAGGTAAAACCCAATTGGCCCTCTTGGCTAAAGGGTTTAAACTACACATGCTTAAACAAATGCAAGAAATGCTGAGTGATTTCAAAGAAGATTTAATCAAACAAACAACACTCTTAATAGATAAACAGCTTAAA
Source organism: Ctenodactylus gundi (assembly GCA_004027205.1). Lineage (NCBI taxonomy): Eukaryota > Metazoa > Chordata > Mammalia > Rodentia > Ctenodactylidae > Ctenodactylus > Ctenodactylus gundi. The sequence continues at coordinate 193,850 of PVKB01000572.1, forward strand.
GATTATAAAGAAGACAAAAATGAAGAGCAACAAGTCAATGCAGGAAATGAAGGAACATTTCAGTGGAAAAGTAGAAAGACTGAACAGGTTCCAATCTAAACTCCAGGATATGAAAAACTCACATGAAAACATGGGCAATTAGCTCAAGCATTTTGAGGATAGATTATTGGATCTTCAAGATACTACTGACAAACTGGACCATATGGTCAATAATGGCCAAGACACAGACAAGAAAGAGACAGCTGATGGATGACTCAAAGAGAAACAACCTCAGAATTATTGGAGCATAAGAGAAAAATGGAGGACAATGCAAATGCTATAAAGGACATATTCAATGAAATTATAGGAGAAAAAATTCCAAATCCGAAAAAAGAAATTAACTTTGAGCTACTGAAGGAATACAGAATACCAAATAACCTTGACCAAAAAAAGCCTCTCTCCATGACACATCACAATCAAAATCCTCAACATTCAACAAAAAGAAGGAATATGAAAAGCTGCAATTAAAAACAGAAAGTAACCTACACAAACAAAACAGTACCATCAGAATAACTTTTCAAACTTCTTATCACAAACCTTAAAAACCAGGAGATCATGAAGTGACATCCATCAAGTGCTGAGAGAATATAAAAGACAAACCAGACTGTGATATTCACTAAAAGTATCCTTCAAAATAGAGGAAGATGTTAAAATATTTCAGAATAAAGAAAACCTAAAGAAATTCATGAGCACAAAACTAGCACTGCAGAAAATACTTATAGGAATCTTAGAGATAGGAAGACTGATATCATCAATAATCCCAGAGAAAAGTAAACAAAAAAGAAGAGAATGAACTAACAATAGAGTAGAATAATTGACAATGAAGCATCAATGATGACAGGATGCTGCAAATATACCACTATAATAACCCTCAGTGTTAATGGTCTCAACTCTATCAAAAGACATAGATTGGCTGATTAGATGAAAAAAATTAACAGCTTACTGCTTGCAAAAGACACACAATACCCACAAAGAAAAACATACACTGAAAATAAAAGAATGGAAATCAATACTTCATGCACCTGGACACAGAAAACAAGCAGGGATAGCTATACAAGTTCTCTCATATAGCAGATTGTAAGTCAAAAAAGATTAGATGAGCCTAAGACAGACATTATATACTGGGTAAAGAAATAACCCAACAGGAAGAAGTTATAATTATCAACATATACATTCCCTTCCCCAGGGCACCCAATTTTGTAACAAAAATTATACTAGGGGCCTTCAATGTCTATCACACATAGACAGGTCAACTACACACACACACAAAAAAAAATCAATAAAGAAATAGCACAGCTAAACCATGGTATGGAGCAACTGGACTTAACTGATATTTACAGAGTATCCCATCCAAAATCAAAAGAATACAATTTTTTTCCCAGCAGCATATGAGATTTTTTCCAAAACAAATCATATTACAGCCATGAGGCATGTTTAAATAAGTACAAAGGAACTGGAATAATTCCTTATATACCTTTATATCATAGTGGAATTAAACTTGAAATCAACAGGAAATGAAACTACAGAAACTAGACAGATACATGAAGAATAAATAAGATATTATTGAATAAACAATGAGTCACAGAAGAAACCTGGGAAGAAATGAAAAACTCCCTAGAGTCAAAAAACAATGGAAGCACATCAGACCAGACCTTGTGCGACACAATCAAAGCAGTGCTGAGGGAAATTTATAGTTATGAATGCACACATCAAAAAAACAAGACTGAGATTAAAGCAAGCTCAAGGTGCTGAGTTTGATTCCCCAGCACCACATAAACCAAGTGCAGTGGTGCACACCTATAATCCCCACATGTGTGCTCAGGGGGCTGAAGGAAGAGAAGAGAATTGCCTTGAGTTCAAGGCCAGCCTGGGCTCCACCATCAGTTCAGGACCAGCCAGGCCTGCAGAGCCATATCCTGTTTCGAAGCAAAACAAAACAAAACAAAAACCCAGGAAGCACAAATAAGAAAAAGCACCTAAAGGTCTTAGAGAAGCAAGTATAATCTAAATCAAAAAAGTACTAGACAAAAATATAAAGACCAGAGCAGAAATAAATGAAAATGAAACAAAAAATACAAAGAATTAACAAATTAAAGAGTGGGTTTTTTCAAAGAATAAATAAGATTGATAAACCTCTAGCTAAATTAACCAAAAGGAGGAAAGAGAAAACTCTTATCAATACAATTATAAGTGAAAAAGGTGAAATTATGATGGACACTGCTGAAATTTAAGAATTTATAAGAGACTACTTTGAGAACATATACTTCAACAAACTGGTGAATACAGAAGAAATGAATAAACTTCTAGATACATACAACATACCAAAATTAAACCACAAAGACATAAAAACTATAAAGGACTCATAATAAACAGCGAAATTTGGGCAGTAGTAAAGTCTCTACATAAAAAGAAACATCCAGGACTGAATGGATTCATGGCAGAATTCTACCAGGACTTCAGAAGATCTATCACCAATACTTACCAAACTCTTTCATGAAATTGAAATAAAAAGAACATTGTCAAACTTGTTTCTAAAAGCTAGCATTATCCTGATACCAAATCCAAGCAAAGACTTTGGTTTCATTCCAGGAATGCAGATAAATATGGTTCAACATATGTAAATAAATTAATGTAATACACCACATAAATAGAAGCATGAACACAAATTGCATGATCACCTCAACAGATGCAGAAAAAGCCTTTGAAAGAAATTCAACTTCCATTCATTACAAAAGAAGAAAAGCCTTGAGGAAAATAGGTATAGAAGGGCCTTACCTCAAATTGAAGCCATTTACACAAAGTCTACTGCCAACATGATAGTAAATGGGGAAGAACTGGAAGCATTTTTCCACAAATCAGGAAAACAACAAGGATGTCCACTCTTATCACTCCTATTCAATAGAGTACTTGAAACCCTAACCAAAGCAATCAGGCCAAGAGAACGAAACAAAGGGAATATATATTGGAAAAGAAGAGGTTAAACTATCCCTATTAGAAAATGGCATGCTTCTTTATATAAAAGATGCCAAAAACTCCACCAAGCACGCTTAACACTCTCAACTTCAGCCAAGTTGCAAGATAGAAAATAACAGAAATATCCACAGCATTGCTTTACACTAACAATGACGTCACTGAGAAACAGCTGAGAAAAATAATCTCATTCGCAGTAGCACCTCAAAAAATTAAATCCTTAGGAATAAACCTAACTAAGGAAGTGAAGCCCCTATACAATGAAAACTATATTATGCTGAAAAAAATCGAAGAGAACACGAGAAAATGGAAAGACATCCACTGTTCAGGCAGAATTAATATCAAAATGGCTAAATTGCCAAAACATATACAGATTCAATGCAATTCCTATCAAAATACAAGTAATATTTTTCACAGATTAAAA
>PVKB01000572.1:197382-241231 GCA_004027205.1 Ctenodactylus gundi
CCCCCCGCTTCACTTTGTTTTTTGTTTTTTCACAACTCCATAAGAGTTGTGATCTGGGTCTCTCATAACAGAGAGACCATTCTATGTTTCACCTTCTGCTTTTGACTCTTGTATGGACCCAAAGGAGACCCAGAATAGGTACAAGTAAAGACTTTCTCAGTACAAGACCTGACACAAAAGAACCCCCAAAATCAACAAATGGTATTATATCAAATTAAAAATCTTCTGAATGGCAAAGATAACAATCAACAGAGTGAAGAGGTAACTGACAGAATGGGAAAAATCTTTTACCAACTGCACTTCAGAGAGGAGGCTAATAACTAGAATATACAAAGAACTAAAGAAAAATAGACTCCTCAACATCAAAGATCCAATGAAAAAATGGGCAAATGAAATAAATATACAGTTCTCAGAAGAAGTATAAATGACCAGCAAATACATGAAAAAAAAAATATTCAACATCCTTAACCACCAGAAAAATGCAAGTCAAAATAACACTTAGGTTTCATCTAACACTAGTAAGAATGGAAACAAAACAAAAACAAAAACAAATACAAAACAAATACTGGTAAGACTGTGGGAAAATGAAACCCTCCTATGTTGCTCGTGGGACTGTAAACTGGTACAACCACTATGGAAAACGGTATGAAGAGTCCTCAAAAAACTGAAAATACATGTTGCATTTGCCCCAGAAATACTTCTTCTGGGCATCTTTTCAAAAGAGTATAAGCGCTACATAATAGTAGAAGTGCTTGTATACCCATGTTGACAGAAGTACAACTAATAATAGCTAAGTCATGGAAGATGTCAAAATTTCCATCAGCTAGACCAGTGGATTTTTAAAATGTGGTATACATACACAATGGAGTACACATATAGACAGATATGGATCATTTATAGGTACACAGATACAACTTGAGACCATCATGCTTAGTGATGTGAATCAAACTGAGAAGATTAAATATGACATCATTTCTCTAAATATAATAAAGTCAAATACTTGAAATGCTGGGAGTCCAGGGCATGAGGGAAGTGGCAAGATTGCAAGAAAGGGGCAGGGAAGGGAAGGTGAAGTTGTTATATACATGCACACAACTCTCAAGTTTAATGTAACCACTGTGTATCTGTGACCTTAGATGAGGTTAGGTCAATTTAAGGCAATTAGGAACCACACCCAGATTAAAGCTTGTAAGTGTGAGTGAGTGATTTGTGGGCCAGTGAATGAGGCCCAACTGGAAGCCTGAACCATATAAAAGGAAGGAAGAAGATTGTTATAGCTTTTTCCTCTGGGAAAGCTCTCCCCTTTGCAAGTGTCTATGGACACAGGCTTGCTTGCTATACATCACAAGACTCCCATCACAGATTCGCTCCAGTCTTGACTTGCACCCATCCACTTGTCGCCAATCTCCAGTCTCCAGTTTTCGCCATGGTTCTTCAAACAACTGAGATCCGCAGCCAACTCACACTGGCTGTCCTGAAGTCCCGGAAAGGTGTCCTACTTCATGGCCACGCAACCACAGGACCCTCCAGCTCTCACAAATGCAGGCTGCCATCTTGGACTACCTCTGTCCTCAGACTTGTAAGTCTTCCAATAGATCCTTTTGATCTTATAATTTCTATCAAGTCTGCCTTTTGTAGAACCCAAAATAATACAGTATTGCATACACATACTAATAAAAAAGAGAAAAATAAATATTCCTCGGGAATATGCTAGGAAACTATAATATGTTAGATCAAAGGAGAGACATAAACCATAGAGGTAGCATAGTTCCAATTACGTTCACATATATCTACATATTATTATCCACCTATTCATCTATATATCCACACTTCCACCAGCACTATCCCTTCAAAAGCCCAAGAGAACATTAACAATGATTACCAGTTGTGATTGTAATTTTTTTCCTTTATGTATATTTATTTCCAAATTTTTAACAATGATTCTTTTTTATTTTTGTCATCACAAAGCAAATTGCTACTTACATAGCTAATGAATCATTTATAGATCTTTTAAAAAATTATATTTGAAGGCTGTATAAAACAATTCCAAATTAATTTTATTGTAAATTAAGAACATTCCTAAGTATCTAGACAATTCAGTTCTTTAAAATAAGAGCTTATTTTTGTACTACTAAGAAAACACTGATTGCTGTTTCTAAAATATTGGTAATAACAACACCTTTCACACAGAGACTATAAAATTGGAAATAATAACCTGTCAATCACCATCTGCAAAATGAAAGGCTAGTTAGGGAATCCCTTCAGAATCTGCTAGCTCTGTGATGATGTAAATCTACTTCTAACTCAAGAGACACAAAACCGAGCAGCAGACTCTCTTCACAATCAGCTTCAGAATTACGGTCAAAACAAAGAATATTCGGCGGAGACACTCCAAAGCTGGATATAAAAGCCACAGAAGTGGCTCCTGGAGCTCATGTAGAGCACACAGCGGGACGGAGGGGATTCTTCCCCCACCTCTCCAAGGAAGGAGTCACAAAGTCCCTTCATTTTGTCAGCCTACTTCTGTCCCTAGAAGAGTGGCACCTCCTTCCTCAGTGTCCTGAAGACTGTTAATGCATGCAAAGCATCCCCTAAAGATCAAAGGGTTCAGTACATGCCAAATTTCATTTATTCATATATAAATGATTTCATAGTGTTCTCCATACCCATTTACAAAAGCATTATTTTTAATAAACACCGTGGCAGCAAAGAGAGCTTTGCAAAATCAAGGAACAATAGATGCAGAAAGCAAGGTTCCCACAAGACCCAGTCTGAGCTGCGCCACTGTGACCTCATTAACACCCTTTGCAAGCATGAAATTTGGACAGCAGGCAAAAGCAAATTCCACAGACAACATCTTCCAGCATATTCCTCTGTACAACCAGCAACTTGTCTGTTGACTTAAGTCCAGGAGAAAGATTAAGGTCAAAAAGTGTTTGCCTGGCTTCTGACAGAACAAAAAAATTAATGATTTTTCTTCATCTAATTTGTTTCTGTTATAAAGTTATAAATCCAGAATACTAAATATCTGGGAATGTTTAGTGCATATCATAATTAGGCTCTCTACATTGAGGAGAACAAGGCTGCAATATTCAACATTCATTTCGTCCTCTGCCCATATAAATCAGCTCTCCTTTCATCCATCCTGCTCACTCCTCCTCTCTGTGGGACTCAGTGCCAGGGCACTGCCACCTGGCATTTTCTTTTTTCAGTAAATCTTCACACACTATCTTTTCAGACTTGGCATTATCAGGTGCTAGGATTAAATTGGTAAAGAGGAAAAGAAAGGAGATTAATGCTCCTTTCTCCTCCTTATCATGAACTGGTGTGTGAAGGAAAAAACAGGAGAAAAAAACATTCAGACAACTCTTTAGAAAAGAAAAAAAAAAAATTTTTTTCAATTTCTCTCCCTGGCTGGTTGGCACAGATCTAAGAGTGAATTTGAAAGAACAGCACTGAAAGGTCATAGAACACACAGTCTCCCCAAATACTGGTGGTAATAACCCCATCCAAGACTCTGCGTTCTCACTCCAGAAAAGACTGGGAGGTGTGTCCTGACGTGCTGGGACATCAGTTGCTTTCTGAGAGCTGAGGCACCCTCCAGACAAGCTGAGCATTTTTTTAATGACGGGACACCCTGAGCTCAACTCACCTGTGACTTTCCTTGGCTTGAACCAAGCTCATCAGGGGAAGGATTACATCAGTTGACCGCCCTCCCATCACACCTACTCTATTCTAAAGCCTCTGCCAAATCTGCCTCTCAGGGTTGAACTTCCTCTTGCCGTCACTTCCCAAGTCCTTAGCACCTAAGCTGTCTCCCAGCTGCAGGGGGACTCTGCATAACTTTCATGGGGGATGCCAAGCATGGGCCATAGGGAGCACCGCAGCTGCACAGGGTGAAGAGGGCATTCTGAAAACTGCTTCCCAGGAAGGGGCAAAAAAGAAAAGGAAAAAGAAAAGTAGTGATTCAAATGAAAAGATGATACTCAGATCAAACCAGACAAGTGGTCTTAACTTACTAAAATATATAAATACCAAGGATTTGGTAAGAACCTAGGAAAGCGAAGACGGAAAGTTAAGAAGGATAGAAAGACAAAGAACATAAAAAATGGGGGCTACTACTAGAAGACTCTGACTCAAGTTAAAAAAAAAAAATCGATCTCTGGTTCCATTTGAAGAGGGAGACCACTAGAGATTCTTCCCAAAGATGCACTTCTTGAAATCGAGTCTTTTCTACTTCATCAGGTACCAGAGGTATAATAAGGCCATTCTCTGAGGGAATTAATTTTGAAAGTGCACATGGGAAAACAAGGTCAGCGTATGTTCTATTCAGCTCAGAGCTTGTTATGGAATGCGGAAGGGACACGCTGTAAGAGGGCAGCGACAAGGACCAACCCAAGGAGGATTTCCTGAACACTCGGCAAAAATAGAAGGCCAACTAGTGTCTAACAACGCCTCCCCACCCACCCACCCACCCTCCGCCGACTCCGCAAGCTCTGCAGTCTCAGGAATGCTCAGCTACACGGGTCCATGGCCAACGTGCTCTTGGAATAAAGGCATGAAGCAACTGCCTAAAGGACTGGCCAGCTGTCTGATTTTCTTCACTCTTCAGTGCATATCGAACACCTTCTTTGGGAAGAGTTCAGTGCCAAGGACCAGGTTAGCTAAGAGACAGGAAAAATGACTATAAAGACATCAGAAACATCTGTGTTCTCAAGCTTATGAAATCAAAGTGAGATCGTCCATGTGTGTAAATATAAAGAGTGTCTGTGTAAAATCTGAGCACATTCTGATGGCATGCATGCCAGGTACCAAATCTGACCTTGACACACCTGGTTTTTCCCCAGATTTGATTCCTAATAGCTTCTTGAACTTGAAAAGCTCAGCGTTGTGTTTTTCATTTAGAACCGTACAATAATTCCAGTGGCTACAAACTGGCAAGAATTCGACAACCTGCCAGCCCTGCAGCTGCTTCCACTTCCCAGGCCCTTCTGGGCAGTTAAAGGTGACATTTTTCTACGCAACAGACTGGATGAAGCAGCACACGGTGACCGGTGGTGTGAAGACACTCCCAGCATAGATCCTGCCTGGGTGTCTTCCCACAGCACGTTGTGCAGAAGTGGAAGAGAGGCTTCCTACTGTACTGAAGAGACAGTGGCTCAAGTAAGGTGATCTGGTCCCATGGGAAAAGGAGCACTGTCCTCACTGGTACACTCTGGACGGCAGCCTAGAGTAGGCACATTGGATCCTGCCGACCTATGCTCTCTCCCGAATGGGTGGAGATATTATCTCGAGATATCAGGCGGAAGCTGAGGATTACAGCAAACAGCCTCTCTCCATCACATTCAACTCTGCCTGGTGCCTCAAGCAGCACTAAAACATGAATGGAGATGAACTATCTCATGATTTCTACTACAAAACTTGCCATGAAGCTTTAACATTCATACGTAATATTTCCAAATTAATCCTAAAGGATCTGGAAAGTGAAAACATGATTTTTAAAAATGCATGATCCAGTGGTTCCTAGTAGGGACAGGAGAGGGGAAACCCATGCGCGATTTGGCCCTGCCTGCAGATACTTCCAGTTGTTGTGACTGAAGGGTGCACGCAGCATCTGGTGCCTACAGGCCAGAGATGCTGCTCAACATGTTAACGAAGCATGGGACCACCCAAAAGTTTCCATCCTAATAGGAAAAAACCCTGAATTATGAGGCAAAAGACTAAGGCCAGGTTATAGAACTTATTAGTCATGGGACATTAGCAACTACTTTAATGTCTTTGCAAGTCATATTTTTATCATTAACATAGGAGTAGTATAATCTACTCAGTAGCTCCAGGTTGCTTTTAAGTATCAAAGGAAAGCCTATATGTAGTACATCAAAGGAAGGTGATACTACTCCCACTCCTTCAATATCAACATTCTCAGGCCACACCCGGGACAGACAGAAACTCCATCTGCAAATATTTATGTAGGGACTATGGGCTGAACCAGACATTTTTCACCTTATTCAAGTCACATAAACACCCCCACAAAGGGAAATGAGCTTCATTCACGCCCTCTTACAATCTAGGCAAAGGAAAATGCCTCTCATAGACCCAAGTTTGACACTCACCTTTCTCCTGTCCATGGTCTGCAGACACAGAAGCCACCTTGGCCAGAAAACACTTACCTCGTGGACTTTCTCCTTGTGGTGGCAAGATCCAGGGGCCCTTGACACACACTCGGGGCAGCACTGGTTGGCAGCTATTCGGAGCACTTCTCCCTGAGCATTTAAAAGCGGTACAGTGTAAAACAGCAACAGCAAACACAAGGTCAGATGGCTTATCCGACCCCTGGTACTTAAAGCTCATGAGTTTCCACAGGTGACAACGGCAGACAGGATAAAGTGACTAAAGTAAACTAACAACAACAAAAAGGATTCTGTCAAGAGGTGCATCCTTCCTTGAAAGGATATCTACACTTTCCCATGTGTAATAGAGTGAAGAATTACTCCCATTAGACATGCTTCACAGACAGAAAGCAGTCAGGGCAAGAGAGCAACTGTGTTTCCACAGGGTATTGTTTCTTTCTGTTGGAAAGAGACAGATGAAGGGGTAGGGGCGGTCACAGAGTTGGCAGATCTTCCAGCTGTCTGAAGGAGGCTGAAGCAAAACATGGGCAGGAGGCTGGAGGACACAGTTTTGACAGAAAGTGGCTTTGCTGTGCTGGTATCACATACCTATGTTGTGGGGCACTAGGCAAAATTCCTGGGTTTCAATAGAGAACTATGTGGGTTTTCATGGCTCCAATAACTGCAGTTGTGTTTCTGATAGCATCAAAAGAATGGCTCAGAGCTGTGTATGGTGGCACATGCCTATAATCCCAGTACTTGGGAGGCTGAGGCAGGAGGTGCTATGAGTTCCAGGCCAGCCTGGCCTACACAGTGAGTTCAGGACCAGCCTGAGACGCGAAGAATCTATTTAAGAGGTAGTCGTAACTTAGGAGCTGAGGTGTCGCTTGGTGGTACAGCAAAGGCGGCAGAGCACTGTGTGAGGCCTTGGGCTCAAACCCTAGCTAGCACGGCAAGGCAGAGAGAGCACAGAAGGAGCAGGCGGGTGTTTTGGGGCCCTGTGATTCTCCTATCAGATTCTCTTACCCATGTTGCTCCTCAGACACTCTCTCTCTCTCTCTCTCTCTCTCTCTCTCTCTTCTCTCTCTCTCTCTCTATCCTGGCTTGAGTTTCCTTGAGTCTAGAGATCCTGTGGATGAGTCACGACTTCCTGGCTAATGCAGGATTTCGCACTGTTTGGTCAGAATCTCTCATTGCGTCTTCTGTCACATAATTCAGCCAGTAAAATGGAAAAGAAAAGTTATGTATGCAAGTTAACGTTTTCTTTGTTAGTCTGGTTGCTCCCGTTTAACAAATTATATTAACAAGAGAATTCTTAGTTCACAAAACTATACCCACAAGAGTGGATGTGAAATAAGATTAACATTTTATTAACTATTAATCCACTAAAAAGATACATACATGAATAATGGTAATCACCAAATTCTTATTTGCTTGATAAAGAATGGAATTTGTATGATATAGGATTTTATAAAATTGCCCATGCTGTGCAACATTAATGACTTTTCAGAAAAATGCCCTCTGCACCCAAAAAAACCCACTACACTTTAATTTCTGCTAGGATAGCAATTGAAATTGCATTAGCATAATTTCCACTAAGAATTTCATTCAGATAGGAAGTGAGATAACCCAATTATTGCTTATATGCAAACATGGAAGCTGGGAGGAAAGAAAGACATGTCAAATGGAAAACGTCAAAGGATAGTTGATATTCCCAAATTCATTTTTTTTTGAAACTCTGTAGCTCAAGCTAGCCCTAGAGTCATAGCAACCTTCCTATCCCAGCCTCCAGTGTGCTGGGATTACAGGCATGCAGCACCATGCCTGGATTTATGTGGTGCTGGGGAATCAAACCCAATCGACCTTGTGCTTGCCAGGTAAGTGCTTTAACTGCTGTGTCATTCCTCCAATCCCAAATCAGTGGCTTGATACATACATATGTGTGTGTGTGTGTGTGTGTGTGTGTGTGTGTGTGTGTGTGTGTGAACTGATTTTCACTTTTGGTCTTCAAAAATCTCATTTCGAAAATATAATATTCTTTTCTGGTGAGTAGTACTAAGGACCAGGAAGACGATAATCCCTAGTGTGGGTCTAACTATGGAACCAGTGGGACACGAAAGGGATGGGACAGAGGAGGAGGAGCACAGAACGGTGCAAGCAGGAACGTGAGGTACAAGAAGCAGGGAATCCCCAGCCCACTGACCACACAAACCCACATTGCCTGGTGAGCTATGGGCTGCACAGGCACACGGGCCTACTGACTCTTCATGCCTTGCACTAGAAGCATTGGAAAACGGCCACACAGACAAGAGATTCCAATGAAGACTGCCCCAGGAGCCAGGCAAAATGACTTGCTTAGATTCTAGAAGAACCAGCTAACAATACTATGGCAATAATTTATTAATTACCACTAACATTTATTGAGTGCTAGAACAGCTAGGAAAAACAGTCTTCTTTCAATGGGGGATATATTCCAAGACCTACCATTGATGCCTGAAACAGAATCAAATCATACCAAACCCTATATATATAACATGTTTTTTTCTAGACCATGCATAACTATGATAAAATTTAACTTAAAAAGAAGAAAAAGACTGTTAGTAATGTTAAAAAACAGAACAATTATAACAATATGCTTTAGTAAAAGTTCAATAAATGTCTCTCTCAACATATCTTACTGAACCATAGATCTAGGTACCTCAGCACATGAGGTTTTTTTCTTTCCATATTAAATCAAGAAGTTTCACCTTTTTATTTAAAGAAAGCACTTTACAGCCTTTCTTTACCATATCTGAACCGGTGGCATCACTATTCTTGCATTTTGGTGCATTTATGAAGTAAAGTAAATGTTACATGAACACAAGCACTGCTTTCCCGAGACAACTACAGTAACTGAAACAGCTACAGAGTGACCAATGGGGAGGCAGAAAGAATGTGGCTACACCAGACACAGGAGTGACTCAGGCCCTGCATGGGAGGGACCAGAATAGTGCAAGATTTCATCAGACTACTCAGAACACTGCAGAATTTAAAACTTATGAATTATTTATTTCTAGAATTTTCCCATTAATATTTTCAGACTATGGCTGACAAAATGAAATAGCGATACAACGAAACTACTGTACTGAGTATATCTATGTATGTGCATGTGGATTGTATATATTAGTAATACATGTACATATCTGATTTTCACCAGGTAAACAGTATTTGCTGATCGCTCCCTCATATTCACTCACTTGGCACCGGGATCACATTTATTTTCCACCTTAAGTCTAAGCATCGTGTTGGACAACTCCGATGTCCATGAAGGTAGCCAGTCCCATACTATCCTTCTATCTTCTTGATCACGTTAATTTAAGCTACTCTCAATGTTGAGGCTTTGGTTGCAGTATCCCCCCAAAGCCTACTATTTGGAAGGATACAATTATGGGTCATTCCATTGATTTCCTGTACTATTAGGAGTTGGGGCCTGGTTGGAAGGGGTAGATCGCTGGGGCTTGACTTGGAAGGGGTGGACTCCCAGGACATGCCCTGATGGGTGTATACAAGCTCTGCCCTTCATCTCCCTCACTCTGCTCTTTCTCCATCATGCTGTGAATAGCTTCTCTCCAGCTAGGTCTCTGCCAAGTCCTTCCACCGCTACTTGCTCATGAATGGTCTAAGACCCTCTGAAACTGTAAGCCAAAATAAGCCTTTCCTCCCTTACACTGTGAACACTGGGTATTGTATCCCAGCAACAAGAAATTATCTCAAGACACTCACTTCCCCTCCTCTTGAGAGCCCCATGGCCTTGGCAAAGTGGGGCCTAGCCACACTCTAAATTGCTTAACACCAGAAACCTTCAATTTGAAGCCTAAAACTCTAAGTGTTTATCTTTTCGTCACTCTCACTCCCCTCATCTTACTTCCTTCAGAGAGACTCTTGAGGTTGTTGACTTCTGAGGCCCTGGCTGGTCTCACTTTCATATTGACGTCAGCCTCAGCACCCAATACCCCATTGTTTTTACGTCTCTACTCTTTCTTAAATAACACTGCAAAATACAATCCTGGATATATCCAACAGTTTGTCTGATCCTGTTTTATATTTCACTGGTACTGATGAGAAAATCATTCCACCATGCAGATCATTATCCTCACAGGTCCATAGTCTGCTCTCTTTGTCTTTAATACCAATTATAGCGCTTTCCCTGGCCTTGGTCAATCCCTTACTTCCCTCAATGACAGCTTTCGTCTTAGTTACCTTTTACTTGCTGGGAAATAATACAAGAAATCCACAACATAAGAAAGGAAACTGTGGGAATTGGAAACATTTACAATTCCTTTTTGCAAGATTCCTCCTCTTGATCTCCTGAAAGATAGGAAACTCCTTTTGCTCTCCTGCAATTCTGGGGGAAGCCTGCCATAAATTTCAAAGCCAAGAGGAAAAGCCTCTAGGCTGCTCCAGGAGAACAAAAGGTTGACTTCCAGAAAATTAACTTAATTGACTTAGGAGGTCTGTAAGTAAAGGTTATAACTTAGGAGGTGAAAAAGGCTAAACTGCTCCTCCTAACCATGGACCCTTGTTCCCTCATACATGAGACCATTCCACAAGTCTAAGTGGAACATTTATTAACAACACACACCAATCCAAACCCCTGACTAGCCAAGCAGTTGATGTTGTGCTGGCTATGACAGGAAACATTTATTTTAGGTCACAGTTTCAGAAGACCACAGTTAATTCATGGGAGGCCAGCAGTGGTGGAAGGGCTGGGGAGAGGCCCAGCAAGATAGACGCTGTTCATCCCATGGCGGCCATGATGCACACTGAGCAAGGAAGGACAGAGCTAACATACACACTTCCAGGACATGACCCCTTGCAGGTGAAGCCCCAGTAATCCGGCCCTTCCAACCTGGCCCCACCTCCTAACAGCACAGATAATCAATGTATTAACTCCCATGATTGAATCACCCTCGAAGCAGGAGGCTTTTGGGAGACATTCAAGATCAAACCATAACAGCTCCTTACATTTGCTGCTCTCTTATCACTCCCAACTGAATCTCAAAACCTTCACATGGGGGTAGGAAGGTGAATGAATAAATCAACAGTTAAAGTGCTTGCCTAGCAAATGCTAAGTGCCTGAGTTTGATTCCCCAGCATCACATAAACCTGGTGTGGTGGCAAACGCCTATAAATACCAGCACTCAAATATCCAAGGCAGATGCATTGCTGTGGGTTACAGGCCAGCCTAGGCTACACAGTGAGTTCAGGACCAGCCTGTACTAAAGAGTAAGACCTTGTCTCACAAGTGTTCTACCCTTTTCTTACCCACAAACCTTTGGTTGTTCTACTGACACTGAGACACTGACAGAGCCACCACACTATGCCATTTGATGGGACTGCGCCCCTCAAATTCTGTCCAAGTTCTCTCTGGATCAGATCATCAATTCTAAAGGCCTAAACTATTGTCTATAGCCTCATTTCTAACACAATGCATTATCTTTGAAAACTCAGGAAGGTCCCTCTAGAAGAAAGCCTGGCAATATCATCATGTGCCTGACACCTGCATTGGTATTCTATTGCCTTCACAATAAAATTCTAAGCTCCTCAGTACAGCCTACAAACATCCCTGTCACCTTAAACTCTCTAGTCCCACCTCTCATTCATTCATTTAGTCAGTCAAAAGATATTCCTTGAGTACCTACCACATGTCAGGCGCAATTAGGCTGTTGATGAAATACAGTGAATGAAAGAGACAGTGAAGAGGAAATCTTAGTAAAAACACATAGCATGTCAGATGGTACGTAACGCCAAGGAGAAAAATTAAGTACAGAGAGGTGTTCAAAATAGGTCGTAGGTGGTGGAGGCGGAAGGCTGCAGTTTGGAACAGAACAGCATTCAGGTGAGACTTAAAGGAGGGAAAGCATTCACACAGACACACACACACACACACACGTCAGTTCACTTCTGCCACTGGGCTCCTGAACTCTGCCCTTCCCGCTGAAGTTGACCTTTGCTAATGTATGTACATGTACACACAGAACAGCACAGAGACTCCACGTCTGCAGCTGAGAACAGGAGGAAGAGAGCAGCAGCTGAATTAGAGGGCACATTGTCAGGAGTTCCTCTGATGAAGAAGGGAACCATTAGAGGGGTTTAAAAAACAACAACATGATCAGTTTTAACAGGGTCACCCTGGCCGCTCTACCTGTCTCTAGTGGAAAGAGCAGGCAGAGACACAGCGAAGCCAGGCAGGGGCAGCTGTGCGCACCCAGGCTCCTGACGGCAATGGGGAAGAGCAGAGCCTGCACCTGCAATGCGCTGCCTCATGAAGGAAGAGCTGAGAGGCTTGTGCACATACTAGATCGGGGATGTGGAGGGCAAGATGACTGGAGGTTTCTGGCTTGAGGACAGATTTACTGAGATAAGAAAATAAGGAGGAGAACAAACTACGAAATAATTAAATCATGAGTTTGGTACAGAATAAAGAGCAAAAACTTTTTTGTAAATAGCCAGTGAGTCTCTCAGTCTTTGGGATCACATATGGTCAACACCACTGCTACACAACTCTAGCACTGACAAACAAAGCAGCAAACATAACCAAACGAGCATGCCTATGTTTTAAATAAAGTTTATTTATGGGGTCTGAACGTTGATTTCATGCAATTTTCACAAAATATTGGTCTCATTTTTTGAATTACTTAAAAATGTAAAAACTATTCCTAGTTGATACAAGAACAAGTGGCAGTCCAAATTTAGTCAGCTGACCTGTGGCATAAAAACAAGTTTCTTCATTTCTTCTCTCTCTCTCTCTCTCTCTCCCTCCCTCCCTCCCTCCCTCCCTCTCTCTCTTTGAGACAGGATCTTTCTCTGTAGCCCAGGTTGGTCCTGAACTCACTATAGAGTCCAGGCTAGCCTCCGACTCAAGGCAATCCTCCTGCTTCAGCCACCCCAGTTCTAGGATTATAGGTGTGCCACCATGCCCGGCTTATGTGGTGTTGGAGAAATGAACTCAGGTCCTTGCACTTGTCAGGAAAGCGCTTTAACCACTGTCCCATTCCTTCAAACCACAAATTTTATTCTAACAAATACAATCTAGGTTTTCTCACACTTAACTTAGGGCTTCTCTTGCAATATTACAATTATTCATGAGCAATGGGGAAGGGTGTATCCTCATGGCCTTGCACCACCACTGAGATTCTGATATATCACATGGTGAATTCTAAGGAATGAGCATTTACTCTATAAATAGAAGGATTCATGAGATATAACAAAATATTAACAAATTTAAATGTTTATGCACTTATCAATTCTTAGCAACATACCCACCAGAAATTGAGTACTCTTCAAGGTATACCTTTACTCCAGTGTTAAAAAAAAGAGAAAGAAGAGAAAGAAGAGGAAAAAGAAGAGGAGGAAGAGGAGAATAGAGGAGGGGGAAGGGAAGGCGAGAGGCAGTACCACCGCCACCACATTAACACTTGATTGTAAAAATGCCCAAGATTAATCCTGCAGGGTGGGAAGACAGCAACCAGAAAAACTGACTATTCTTGTAAAATTGATGTAATAGTTTTTCAAGAAAAATACTAGTTTTCTTTTGGGAGTTTCTAACATTCAAATTTAAAACTTAAGTTTTTTCTTAAAATGTTGTCTTCAAAAAGAAGTCAGCATCTAGAAAAAAATTCTAACTGAACAGATGTATAGCCAGAAAAAAAAAGAAAAGAAAAGAAAACAGAGGATTTTAAGAGAGGAGAAAGGAAGAAAAACCGCCCATGGACTCGGTCAGTAATACTAGGAGGCCGTGAGTCAAGGACGCCCCCACTTTCTGAGGCCCGACTGGCAGCCACATAATAGCAGCAGCAGCAGCAGCAGACCCGAGTGATCCTTTTAGAAAATCACCTTCAAGAAATCAATCCTAGCATTCAGTTCATTCAATGACGTATAAATGTTTAGACTGGTATCAATAGCTGTGGTTCCGTCAGCCTCATGATAAAATCTGTGGTCAATAGTTTATTAATCGTCCAATCATAAGTACTTGCTTAAAATCTCCAGGTTTCACTTTTCCAGCCTGTAGAGTGGACACAAAGACTCCAGCTCACCTTGTGTGAAATGATACAACATCTGTACAACCTATAACCAAGTGCCTCATCCAGAATAAATGTTCCATTAATAGACATTAAGCGTTTCTGAGATGTAAAATATTACAATTTTCTTTTATATTTCAAAAAGCTTAGTTCTAATTACAGATTGGGTAAATGTCAAAAAACAGGTCAAAAGACACAAGACCCCAACTCTGCACTGGCTTGACCAATGCGTTTGGATGCCATTAGCGCTCATACCTTCTCAAAGGCGCACTGAGGGTTTCTGCAGACAACAGGTTTACAGACAGCGACATCACCATGGCAACGGCAACTCTGGCACGAGTCAGGCTTCCAAGTCGTGGCATCCTGCAAAGAAGCACAAGCTCCAAGTTAAGAACTGATCAGCCCAAGTCTGAGCACACAAAGGCAGCACCGTCGACAACCTGCGTCCTGCACACCAAAAAGGCAGAGGAAAGCCACGAGCAGGCCAGAGCCAGTCCTCACAGGCACCGACGAAAGCCCGAGGGGCAGGAGAAGCCCTGCGACCTACTTCACGGCAGTCAACTCACGTAGCCAGAGACAAGGGCATCCAGCACGGAGCTGTCGATACCCTGAGCAACACCATCGATTCGCCTGAAACCTCAAGAGGACCCACTGCTCCCCGACTTGAGGTTTCTTTTTGCTCCTAACTAGCAGGAACCATCTGAACAGGTTTAAAGGAAAATGACACTTGCTGTACCAGCCTGCACCCCAAGAGCAATGCTGGCACTCTTCACTGTAAATGTCACAGGCTTCTCTTTGCAGCTTTCTGCACCTACATCCTCCAACATTTCTCAGAGGCAGGGATGTGAGCGGAAGGTTCACGGTGGTTTGTCTGTTGTTTTGTTTCTTTTGTTTCTTGGTTGACCCCGGAGGCTTGTCACTGAGCTTTATCCCCAGGTCTTTAAGGCCAGGTCTCACTAACTCACTAAGTAACTCTGGCTGGGCTCAAACTGTGATCATCCTGCCCAAGGTCCCAGAGAGCTAGGACTGTAGGCCTGCACCACTGGACCTGACTGAGGTGTTTAAGAGAAACCCACAATTGCATGTGCACCAAGTGGTTGCCTGTGCCCAGCTGTGTGCCTAAGCATGGGCACTATCCATAAGGATCTTACACATCAGGTCACATCACGCACACAGGGAATGAAATAAACATGAACTAAGGATTCTACACCATGACTCAACAAGTTAGAAAGAAAAATAAAGCTTATGAAGAGAAGAGTGAATCCGGACTCCATGAAAGGTCTCAGATTTCTATTTATCAGCTTCCATCACACTGAATCTTTGTTTCATTCATTCCCACTGGGAAGTAAGTTTTAGCTAACTCCCTCTGAGAGTCCAAACAGACCTATTTCTGACCAATAAAAGGCTGCTCTGATGACTCTGAATGGAAGCAATAAGGACCCTGTAGGCTGTGCTGAAATCCCTCTTTCCAGAGGTTTCCTTGCCTACATTTCTATTCTGCATGAGTTGAAAACAGCCATACTGTTTGGCTAAGCTTTAACACTAAAACTCTTTAAGATGCTATCCATGTTATCCTTTGGTTAAAAACGAATGTATAGCTCTTGTTACCTCAGTCAGGATGAAACGCACACCATAATCCAGCCTTCTCCCTGGCCTCACCGACTCTCACAGTCCCCAGGCTTTCATCCACGCATAGCAATGAGGTCCAGCTACAGCTCAGCCCAGCCCCCCTGCCTGGTCTCACACCTCACCCTCTTCCTGGCACCCTTATTCTTCTCTGACTCCTTAAAAACAGTTCGCAGATCTTTCAAGCCTCCACCTCACAGAAATCACTCTCATTCGCGAGACAGTGCTTCACCACTCCTCTGTGACCCACTCTGTTGAACTCAATGAATAGTAACTTTGCCAGACCAACCTGCAAGCCCTAAGCACAAACTCTTCTTGGTGGTACATTTCAGATCCTTAGAAAAAATAAGACCTAACATTCCAAGTAGCTTAGTGAAGCTTCTTCCTCTCTCCATCCTCTTTTCCACAGCCAACCAACTGATCTTATTTTTACTAAGTACTTTAAGAGTTAGGAACTTCTAAGCTCCTGACAAAGTCAGTATTTGACTTGAGCTGTGATGAGCAGGAAACTGACAGCCGCTGGAACAGACGCTCTCACTCACAGGGCAGAAACCAAATGTGATGGGGAGTTTTTTTTTTTTTTTTTTAAGTGCCAGCTTCTCTAGGTTATGATGTCCATTTGTGTGACCAAACATTAGTTTAGACTTTACGTAAGGTGCAGATGGTCTCTAGGATGATCAACATGATACACGTTCAACAAAAGCAATAATTTGAATTTTGAATTTTTCCTGGACTAGCAATACGGACTGTGACGTCTTCTTGAGATGCTGGGTGGTGGCAGCAGCCATAGCTCCTGGCCAGCCACATGAAGAATGAACAACCAATACGGTGCAGTGTACTATGCTGCTATCATGTTTATCAGGTTAGGTACATTAAATGTACTTTTGAGATAACCTAGTGGTACAGCCTGTAATGCCAGCATTTGGGAGGCTGAGGCAGGAGGATCTCAAGTTTGCAACTAGCCTGGAAAACCTAAGTGAGAGCCTCTGTCAAAAATCAAAAACAGTAACAACGGGCTTGGGATTTAGCTCAATGTGGAAGCTCTGGGCTCAATCTCCAGGACCACTAAATAAATAAATTTCTGACTTTTAGAAAATTTACAATTATCAGGATGTAATCCCATCCAAAAATCACAGAATGTCTATATTCCAAAGATAAGACTGATACGGACCATTGGATGACTTTTACATGCTTTATAATATGAGTGGGTTTCATCCAGCCAGTGGTGGCCTTAATTATGAAAACTGAGGCCTCCCAGAAGACAGAATTCAGCCTCAGGACTGTAACACGGACATTCCACCTGTTCCCGTCTGCTGACTTGCCTTAGAGGTTCTGGACTTGTCACTCCCAATGCAATCGAAAGCTGCTGAGCCAGTTCCTTAAAACAAGTATATCTATCTGTTTGACTCTGTCTTTCCATCTCCATTTCTCTTACATTTGTATCTCTACAGAAGTATGATTAATAAATCATCACCGATATGGATGTACACGGAGATGCACAACATTCTCAAGAAAAATATGAAGTCAAGAAAAGCTAAATTCCTAACCAGCTGGACAATGTGCTGCAAATATGGCGCCTCTCCAAAGTCATTTAAAAAAAGTAAAATATATCTGAGATGAGGTGAGGTAAGATTACATTCCTAACATCTGACTCAAGTTCTGACTCAAAGCAAATGAATTCCAAAACCTGGTTTGGAATACCTCTAAATTTCTCTTTAATATTATACCATATTCTTCAAAACTGACCAGAGTGTGTGACAACACTGTCTACCGTTTTAACCCAAAGAGCAAATACAAAAAGGTGAGGAAACACAAATGGCATTTTCAAGGACAATGCAATATATGTTTCCCGATGATTTCAAGCAAACAACTTCAGGTTCAAGATGCAGATTATATACAAATTGCAATTTCACAAAGCCAGTAGCTGCCATTTTGGTTGTTGGGCTCCAGCCAACCACTGAGAGCAGGAAGTGCTGATGGGGCAGTTGTGGTGCAAAATAAGACTAGCTCTCCCTCCCTCGGCTATCATCTTGGGAGTCCAGAGGCATAGCCATGCATCAGTGCCACACACAGCACTTGCTTATGAAACTGGCACTGTTAACATCACTCTCGCATTAGAGATGAATTAACAGGATGAGAGAGACTGAGGAAATCAGCCAAGTTCACAAAGTTCTTAAACCTACGGGCACAGGCTCTGGAATCAGACTGCCTAGGTTTGAATTCGGTGCTACAGGATTATGGCAATGGATTTATGAACCATACATCTGTCCTTGGGTAAAGAGTCTATGTGTTCCAGACTCTTCATCTATGAAACTGGGAATCTAAGAGTGCATGAAATTTCATATCAAAGATATACACCTGGGCATGGTGACACATGCCTGTGATCCCTGCACCCTGGGAAGGTGAGACAGGAAGATCACAAGTTCAAGCCCAGTCTGGGCTACTTAGTGACTTAACAAGACCCTGTCTCAAAAAGCTAAAAGGGGGCTGGAGGAAAAGCACAGTGGTTAAAGCGCTTGCCTGGCAAGGCCCTATGCTTCATTCCCCAGCACCAAATAAAGCTAACTGTGGTGGCACACACTTGCAATCCGAGCACTTGAGAGGCTGAGGCAGGAGGATTGCCATGAAGTTTGAGGCCAGCATGGCCTATATAGTGAGTGCAGGAGCAGCCTGGGCCACAGAGTGAGATCCCACCCCCACCCCCACCCCAAAAAAAGAAGAAGAAGAAAATTTAAAAATGAAAAGGGCTGGGGATGTAGCTCACATGAAGGCCTGGGTTCAATCCCCAGCATGGTCTAAAACAAAGCACCAAAATGAAGAGTATCTGGCACTTATCAACAGACAAATGTAATTTATATTTCTTCCCCAAATGTTCCTTGTTCTGTTACAGGCATTCAGAAAATATCTTCTAAACATTTCCATTTTTCCAGTTTTAAATAATTTTATTGTAGTAAAAAGTTCACATGACAAAAATTTTAACATTTTTTGCCAATATATGAATTCCAAATTCGGTAACACATTAGAACCATGGGCTTTGGCCACTCACTAAACATTTCCTTTTAAAGAGTGACCACAGGCCCCTATATACCTTGATTTCCCATCTTCTGACTCCAGTCTACATGAGGAAAATCTAAGAAAGTGAAATTATTACTTAATTGGGACTCAAAGATTTCAGAAGATTAGAGCAGAAGGGAGGAATGAATCTAAGGTTGAGTTTTAAAGCTGATGAGAGTAATTAGCATATTCTTAGCCACACAAAGCTCACAGAAGAGCAAACCTGCGCCTTCCTTAGCCCAGGTGTGGTGGCCACAGGAGGTCCTGGGAGCTCCGTAAGCTTGGCACGGTGCTGAGGGACCGGCCAGTAGCCTTCTTTCTAGATGCATCCTTCCTACCGTAGATTTCATGCTCTTCTCCAGGTCCAAATATTTTCATAGTGGTTCCCACACTACCAAATAGTTCACTGTGCAAACTTTAAGAACACAAAGTATGTTTTTCACTTTATTTTACAAAAGTTTTTCTTTATGTTAATTCAAAAAATGAAATTAATCTGAGCTGGGCTGAGGGCATAGCTCAGTGATTAGAGTGCTTGCCTAGGAAGTGCGCAATGTCTACAGTTCAATCCTCAGCACCACATAACAGCTGGGCATGGCAGAACACACCTGCAATCCCAGCACTCGCATGGCTGAGACCAGGAGTACTGTCATGAGTTCAAGGCCAGCTTGGGCTATATAATGAGTTCAGAACTAGCCTAGGCCACAGAGTGAGACCTTGTCTCAAAAATAAATAAATAAATAAGTAAAGATAAAAATAAAATGTATCTGGTCCTACCAAGGCTTCCTCAATCTGTTTACATATCTGGCTTCCCAGGACACAATGTCTCTTGAAAAAAGAAAATGCTGTTTCATTCCTCTTTGTAAATTCCTTCACACAGCCCAGCTCTAGAACTGAGGGACCACCCTAGTACTTGGGAACTTTCAGAAAAATACCTATCCACAGGAATTTGGGTACTCCAGCTAAGCTGTGCAAACTTGTGAATGTTTACCTGATAGAAAACACAAATAAAGCCAAATGTTACTACTCCACTGCTATCTAACTATATTTGAAGAAGATTTTTCTTCATCTAAGCACTGGGCTTGTCAAAAAATACCTTCCTTATATTACTGTCCTTATAGAAGTGAATAATTTACTGTTAATTTTAAATAAAATGAGCCCTTCTCAAGACCTGGATAAATGGCTATATATTTTTAGGTCTAAAACATTACAAATCAATTTCTATGGTCTCATAAAAATACTTTATGAAGGAGGAAATAGAGTTCCTCAACAGCAAAAACTTTGGATAAGCTATAAAATCCAAAGAAATACACTGTACAGTGAATTACACAGATTTGCCATGTTACTACTACCATTCTATGGCTTTGTTATTCTCCCAATCTAGCACACTCTGCAAGAGACATTCTTAAAATAGTTTTTCACTAGCATGTAGATTAGTAAAGCAGATTATGATAAACCTAAAAGCAACAGAACTCTAATCTGGCTAAGGAATTTTAATATTTTTAATAACACATGAATAAAAGGTTCTCAGAGGTCATGTAATGCCTCCATCCCTAAACACTTAAAAGTAACAGAAAGGTGCTTTAATTTTTTTTCTTGGTTAAGTATTTATCGAACACTTGACTGCTAAAAGTAAAACATGAATATATTCTTCATCAGTACTCAAGTTTCCAATTATTCTTAAAAGCAGTATATCAAATGTTAATATAAATTTTCTTTCATCTGAATAGGTTATAACCATGCTTTAATTATTAATTCATGTCATTTTTAAATTTCCTTTGCTAAGACAAAAATGAGAAAAAAAGAATAAAAGTTCTCAAAAGGCTGTTCCTTTAAATTACAAATAGTATTTAAAATATAATGCTTTTTGGCAATAAAAATATATCCATATACACAGAAACAAAGAATAAAATTATATAAACTAGTAAACAAGGGTGGTTACTCCATGGTATGAGCACTAGGTATTTCCCCCTTTCTGGGAGAAATTTTACTAATTTTAATAACAAAAATACAGAACATTTATACTCTTTTAAAGTTAATTTAAAATATAAGATAGAAGAGTAAAACATGTGTGCTTCTTTTTTTCCCCAACTGTCGTAGTTACTTTTTCATTGCTGTGATTCAGTACCTGACATGCACAACTTAGGGAGGAAAGATTTATTTTAGCTTACAGTCTCAGAAGGTCACAGTCCACTCACAGGTGGGCAGCTGGAAAATGATGGAAGCATATGGCAGGGCAGGAGAGGGGGCAGGGCCAGAGCCAGAGCTCCAGAACAGAGATCCTCATAACATGGTGGTACAGAGAGACTGGGAGGAAGGGTGGAACCAGCACATGCTCCTCCAGGTCAAGCCCTAAGTACCCGCCACTTCCAGCCAGGCCCCACCTCCCAACCCTACATAGAATCCATAGGCTTCTGGGGGACACACCAGATCCAAACCACCACAAGGTAGAAGAGTGAAACATGTGTGCTGCTTTTTTCCCCCCCTGTCAACCATAGGTCCAGGCAAAACCTGGACTTTGAAGCTTATCTAGCCTGAGTGAGTACGTGTTGAGGAGTGAAGAGTTAAGCAAAGCCACCGACCAACACTGTAACAGTGGCTGTTTATTAAACTTCTCAAGCTATGCTAAAACTTTCCCATACTCAGTAGATTATTAGAAATTTCCTACTTGTCCTGCAAAGCGACGAAAGAGACAGAATACATGGTGGAGTTCATGTCTTTATTTCTAGAGGCTCATTTTCCTGACAAGTCTGGTTTCCAAGAAAGATAATCCATAAAAAAGGGCTCTTTGACCCAGTTCCAGTTTGGGCACAGAAATAATGGTCCTTGTTTGTCAAGGAACCACAAAAAAAGGATCAATAACTTTCATAAGGTTATTTTAGAGTTCAATTCTTTCTCCAAGTGCCCTTCCTCAGACAGATAAACAAACCTTTTTCATTTGTTCTCATTTTGAAATTCATGGAAAGCTCCTAAGCATCTCCCCCCAAAAAAGAATGGAAAATAGGCACTTACTATAAATAAAAGATATGAGATCTTGTATTTACATTAAATTCTTTCCCTTCAGAAAGAGTAAATATGAGTTAATTCCTCAAAAAGAGAAAATGGTGAGCCATTTCCTGTTTGAGATCTTTTCAAATGTCTGCTCCATGTAAGAACCAATTACGGAGATTCTTGTTTTGAATATCAAGGTCTAAAAGTTATTCTCATTTCAGCATCCTGGGACAATGACCTTGTACCTGATCTCCTCCTCCAGCTGACTTAAATGATAAACCTGAAGGCATCTGCTGTAAGAATATCAGCTTGAATATGCAGAAAACAACCATGAATCACAGATGAAAAAAATAGCTGCTACATACAACTAAAAAGGCCTTCATTTAAGAGGCCCTGAACAACATGGCAAGTTAGCATCATGTCTTGGAATAATGAGGGACCAATGGTGGGAGTAGGAAGAGAAAACACAGGACCTCCAGGTGTCAGTTAGTCCCAGGCCATCTACCCACTCCTGGTCCTACTACTCCTCACAGCATCCCGAGAAAAGGTATCATGACCCTGATTTTGTAAGAGAAGGAACACAGTGTACAGAGATTGGCTCTGCAAGGCTCAGCTAGCACGGGGCAGACCTTTGACTCAAGCCTATCTCTTTCTTTCCTGCGACTTTATTATATACTACCATTACTAACAATGTGCTATAGCAGCTTTACTATGTTAAATCATTCTTATTTCTACTGTCAGATTTTAATAGATTAACAAGGGATGAAGGGACTCTAAGTCTTAAGTGATCCGCCTGTCCAACACGCCTTCTTCATCTAATTTCCACCCAGCCTCCAGATCGCAGTGTAAATAACACTTCCTCAGGAAGGCCTCCCCATACATCACCACGGGTATCTTCCCTGCCTCGTGTCCACAGAACTTCCCTTGCTGCTGAAAACTGACATATTCCTCCCAGTTTTGTTCTGTGCCAAAAAAATGAAAAAAGAAAAGAGGGAGAGGACACCTTCCAGTTTCAGATTCTTTGGCACCTTCACATAATTTTTATTTCCTTCCAAAGCTTCTTAGCATAGGTTTTTATCATCATATTCATTTTACAGATGAGAAAACTAAGGTCCAAAGAGGTTGAGTAATATTCCCAAGACTCATGAAGGACAGTACTCACATTCGAGCTAGCATGTCCATTTAATTCTGAGGCATCTGTTTTCCTGCCACACCACCTCCTTGGCTGCGGTTTGGTCCACGAACACACAGTCGTGTAGTACTAAACTAAGTGGCAGTGCTGGCATGGGAAAGTAGCAACCTTCAGGTCACTTACTATCTCTGAGGACCTTCAGAATCTCTGTGTTCTACCATGTAAAGTAAGGATATGAGAGGACCCAGTTTGGCGATAGGAAGGACCAAATCAGCTAATGTTAGTACAGGAACTTGACTATAAGAAGTACTTCATCCATGTCTGCTGTGGGCTTAGTCACATGCCACCACCTCAGCCTGTTATCATGATGCTTTCCATGATAGAGGGGGCAGCTGTAGCATCTACAATTACAGAAAAATCCCTCTGGGCCTCCACTGTCCAAGACAAGGGGAAGTTAGCTTTCCCCATGGCTTCAATGTGTACATAACATTCCACGATTGAATGCTGCAAACTTGTTATCCTACAATACAAAACACAATTAAGATGAAAGAAATACAACAAAAGAAGCCAGAATATCTTTAAATATAAAATAAAATAAAACATCTGGAAAACTCAATCTTCATTCCAAATTTGGAAACAACTGAATCCTACATTGAGTTCCATAGCTCTTCTATGCCCACTTGCTCTCATCCAATCCTGTTGCCGTGAAAGTCCAACCTAAGAGCACCCCATTGACAAAACAACTCTTATGAATTCCTGAGATGCTAAGTACAGAAAATCTCCACTATGAATACAGAGTCAGCCTTCTATTCCCACCTCAGGTCATCTAGATTCACGAAGATTCTACTATGGCTTAAGCTGTAATTACTTTTTTTCCCCCCTCTCTATCAATTCAGCTCTCAAGGACTTCATTTCACATTCCTTAGGCAAATGTAGAAAAAAATAAATATTCAAAATGTTTGCACATAAAACTAAATTATGGCTATACTACTATCACTCATATTAAAATTATTTATTTTCTTGTCTTTATTCTCTACTAAGTCATTCATGTTATAATTAGCTTTTTACTTCTCTCTTTCTCTTCCCAAGAACAGGGACAATTTCTTTAGATTCAAATAGCTTTATACTCTCATAGGGACAAAAGCACAGCAGGCACTTAGTTACTGTTGTTGAATAAGTAGATAAATGCATGAATGTTTGTGAACTTTTAAAAACTACTGCTATTTTGTGATGCAATCTCTGAAAAATCATACATTCAGGCAGAGCACTTCATTGAACAAGCTGCCTTAGAAGCCACACAGCTGCAGGGGCCATTTTCAACCTGTATTGTCTGAGATGCCACTATGTTTTAGTTAAGACCTTTGCTCTAAAAGTACTTTTGCACTTCTGACTGAATGCCAAGCTGGGTACTACAGGGTTCCAGCACGTCACAGCTGTGTCACTGCATCTGAGGTTCTGCTGGTAGGTCTTCACTCTTTAACTTTGGCTCTAGACAGTCCTTTGGCAGAAGTCCTACTTCCACTACCATTCATTGAATGGGTGGTATATACAGACATTCACATTCGACCACAAGTGACTAAGCCTGCTGTCAGGCTCCTTCTGAGAGGCTCCGAGCCAAGGACTTGCTGGCAGTAGCACGTCTTCATTCTGCAATGTAAAGAAGGGCTCCAGAACAGGAACTGGCCAAACCCCCCAATTAGGAAATTGGTTTTGAATACAACATTCTAGAAGTTATCTAATAAGCGAGATATTCTTGCACCAACAAAACTTGTCCTCTTTCCACATGATGTTCAAATGTCTCATTAAATATTCATTTCACTGAAAAATGCACTTATAAGCATCTAAATATATACATGATTGAGGTTTCTATGTAAACAGAGTACTTACTACATGTTAATAATACATATAGAATTGTCCGGAATTCAGCTACCATGCAACTCAATAAGAACAGACTGCACTGTGTTGTTCATAACTTTATGACCATGAAAGCCAATATATTTATGAACTTTTTAATAACTACAAATGTTTCATCAGCTAACCAGATTCTATAACCATAATTAAGTTAAAGTTCTAAAAAAAATAATTCATAAATTAATTTTGTTTAATGGCAAAGTGTGTATAGCCAAACATAAAATGGCAGACAAAATATAGATCTGTAGAAACTATATTCAAACATCTACGATTTTACAAAATAGAAAATCCAAAAAAGAAAATGAGAGACACAGAGACCATGTTACAAGGTTTAATGTAGAGACAGCTGAATTCTAAAAATGAGATGACAAAGAAGGGGCAGAAACAAATTTTTCAAGAAATATAGCCAAAAATCTTCTAAAACTAAAGAAAGACATCAAGTCATATACTCAAAAAGCACTATTACTATCAAGCAGAATACAATAATACGTATAACAGTATAATTCTGCTTTTAAGAAAGGGAAGGGAGGCTGGAGATACAGTTATGTGTGAAGGCTCCAGGTTTTATATATATATATAAGTACTTAAAATCAATAGCAAAGAGAAAAATCTTAAAAGTCATAGAATAGTAGAAAATCATCTTCAAAAAATGCTAAAATTGATAGCTACCTTCCCCACAAAAAGATGATGGAAGTTGGAAGATAAATCTTTTGTCATTCTTTTTTTTTTTTTCATTTGAGGCAGGATCTTGCTACATAGTCCGAGCTGGTCTTGAATTTACTATGTAGACCAAGCTGGCCTCCAGCTAATGATCCTCTTGCCTCCTTCAAATGAAGTGCTCTAATAAAATCATTCTAGAACCTTAATGAATATAATAATCTTGAATTATCCTGTTTCCTGCTTTTTAAAGAGATACTATTTTCAAAATAAAATAATATAAACCTAGAGAAATATCTGAGGGAATAATGAAATGGCTCAGTGGAGATTCTTTGGCACACAGAGCTCAGCGCGCACAGGGTGGTCAGAGGCTCCCAGCAATCTGCCCTCAGACTTTTTTTACACACTTCAGACAAATCTCTATGCGACCTGCTTCTCACAGGGATTTTCAATCTGCACCCCAGCAGGAAATCCATAAAGCAGTTCATCAGGCATTACCCTGCTTCTTCTGCGGGCATATCACACACATTCCACAATATGTAGCCATTCCTAAAAGCATACTTTTCAAAATATTGTATCTACAGACCTATTGCATTTTTAAAAAATCAAACATAAATCTCTCAAGCCCCATTTTGAAGTGTCATTTAACAAGTGATATGTTCATATTTATCCTCTACTCACTGAGCACCAACCCAGTACAAACATTGCATAATGTATACGGAGGCATGGTTGATACTACAGGCAAATGCAGAGAGCTATAATATGCATGTTACACATATGTATACTGTATAGTATATATTTATATGTGAAATTAAATCCTCACAAAATACTATGAAGTAGTTATTATCATGCTTCACAAAACAAATTGAAAAGTAGAGAGGTGTTTTGTTAGTTATTATATAACAAATGAAGCCAGGATTTGAATCCAGAACTACTTGTTTTCAAGGTCCATCCTTTTACAACTGAAAAATGACACTGGTTCCAAAGAGAACAGTTCTGAACAGGTTTGAATGTGACTGATCAATAGTACTAGTTGGCTTTGGCTGCTGCTACGACCAACCTTGTCTTTTTTATACCTGGCAAGAATTTCTGGGAGGAAGTATGGAGTCAAGGATCAACAGAGGCACGAAGCCCTACCTCATTGGCCTGGCTCTCATTACCTCACTCAGGATCTTCTTCCCATTAAGGCACACAGCACAGTAAAACAGTAAAGATGTGATAAAATTGTACAGTAACAGCAACGTTCAGATCAACCTCCTTGATCTTGGCAAACGAGAAGAATATGAGCAGCTACTATTACTATTTCTTGGGTTCACCGTAGAAAAATGCTTGAATCTCCGAATCAGGAATGGTGATACAGGTTTTATCACACAACTTGCTCTGGAAGTCATTACCTGGGATGTTGTGTTGAGAAGGATTTCAATGCTCTGTCCAGGCAGGATGAGTGGTCCAAACTGGTCTGCCCTGGGTCTGGGCTAAGCTGGGATAAAGGAAGTACCCACACCACAGGTTCCCATGGGCTAGCTCAACCTAATCTACCCTGAAGTATTGTTCACTATGTCATCTGATTCATGAGTTAAAGCGAAAAGAAAAGACAGAAAGCAAGTCGGGCCCAAACCACAGAGTGATAACCTTAAATGATGAGCTTGAATGATCATCTACATTTACTTTCCTGATTTTTCCATTAAGCTACTCGAACCTTTCCAGATACGTAAGCCTTCCATCCTAACTAGCTTATGGAATGAGCCCTTGTTCTTCATCGGCTATTATTCCCAAGGAAACCCTGGCACCGACCACAGCTGGCATGTGAGTTTAACATCTTCACTCCAGGAATGTGAAGCCCAACCCTCTCCTATATCAAGGGGAACTTAACTGCCAGTTCAAATGGGAGTGTTACATTGACTAAGTCCTCAGACCAAGCAATCCACTCCCGCAGTCAGCAAAATACATAGTGATTATTCTCTAAAAATATAAGCGTGCTTGATCGGATTTTCTTCAAGCCTCACTGTTTGCCAGGAAGTCCTTGAGGAGAAGCAGGTATCCAGCGTCTGGAAGGAAGACTGCCCCAAGGTTCGTTGTTAAGTCTAGAGACAGAACCCAGAGCAATTACACTTCTGGCACAACTGCTGACACCCCCCACTACCAGCCAAGTGAAGAGACTTGGCTGGTGAATAATACAGCTTTCATTTTACATTTCCACTTCAATTAGCTGACAGTACTAGTCAACTGGCTGAATAAAACAAATGAAAGGGAAGTTGAAAGGCCTCTGTGTGGTTTGCAGAGCTGCGCCTTGGAGAACAAAGATGAAATGAAAGGACTGAAAGGACTGAAAGGCAGATTAGGGACCCACCACAACAAAAGGGCAGGCTGCAGAAAACCCACAGGTGGCACATGTGGTTTAAATGGCGCCCAGAGATACTTCAGCTGAACACCTATCCCACCTGCTGTTTGTTTTACTAACAGCCAGAAAATTGAAGTGCTGTCCCAGAACTTGCTCACTGCAAGGCCTAGCTGGGACTTACTAACATCACACAGCACACATGCAGAAGCAGGCATTCTCCTAAGAACCTCCGGACAGAGCAGTCCCTGTGTGTAAGTCCCACTGCTGCCCAGGAGCTCTTAAAGCACCGGGAGACAATAAGTTTCCAGGGGGCCCCACAGTCCTTTCAGTGGGATGAAATGCTCACCCATGGTGATTTGGACCTGCAATGTCCCTACAGAGCCTCCCTCATGTAGCTGGATGTCGCAGACCATCTATGGACCCTATGTGCTTTTAGGAGGTGGGGCCTGGCTGGAAGGGGCAGATCTCTGGGGTTTGACGAGAAAGGCATGGACCGCAGGTCCCAGACCTGGAAGGATATATGCCAGCTCTGCCCTTCTTGCTCCTTGTCTGCCATGCTGTAAACAGCTTCTTTCCTTCTAAACCTGTGCCATGTGCTTCTACCCACTGCCAGCTGTGTAGGAATGGACTGAGAACTTTTGAAACTGTGAGATAAACTCAATCTTTCCTCCCTTCGTTTGTGGGTGTCAAATAATGTGTCTCAGCAAAGAAAGAGTAGCTAAGACAGATGGAATAGCCTGGAAATCATACAGTGGACAATGAACACTCTAGTAACTTTCACAAACTGAACTATTAGAATCCACTTGCTGGTGCCAGAATCCTAGGTGAATCCTGTAAGGGTGGGGAGATTCCCGTAAATTCTACTGGAGTCCACACAAGTTCTAGCTCGATAACTCTAATATCTAACTCTTCCAGAGCCAAGCAGAAGCCACCAGTGCCTCGGGGCCAGGGATACTCCAGGCTGCATCAGAGCAGGTACCACAGCTCTGCCCTGCTCACCCATATTCCTTCAGAGTTTATGAAAGGCTAATCACGGCCTTTGGAAACAGCCTGGAAAAAGCTGTATCCAGTCTCACGTAAGAGCAGCCTGAGGTTTCCGGCTCCCTTGAGGAATGATTTCATTAAAGATACTATATATAATCATTTGTTTCCCAGACATCATCCAACATACACTATTTCAGCCTTTCCCATTTTTGGACCCAAGATATTTAACAGAACTAAAGGAGCTTTGTGGCCTTGTCCTGAAGCCTAATGTAAAGGCAGGGAAGAGAATGCATTCATTTGCCCAGCAAGGCTTGCTGCCATCTACTCAGTGGCCCAGTCTCACTGTTCTGGGTAGGGCTGCATGTCCATGAACCACACTGCACCACACGCAATGGAGAAGGAAAACGCTGCTATTTTTCTTGAAATTTCCATAGTAATATGTGGACCGCATTCTCAAGGTGAGAGTGGTAAGCCCCATGGTTCAGTAAGTGATATGAACTTTGGCAAGAATGAATGTATATTTGTAGAAAATAACAGTATTTGGGGGAATGAAAACCCTTTTGAAGACACACTAAAATATTTACTTCTAAGCTAATGTAACTTATAAATGCAGTAAATAGCATCCTGTTTAATGGCCCTCCATAAATAAATACAGAACATATGCAAATGTGTAAGTTTATAAAACTCAGGTAACTTTATTCCAACTATCAGTGAATCAGCTCAGAATTTGTTTATAATCAAGTTAGTTTACTGTACATATTTATAATAAGCAAGGATTTTTTACAAAGGAGGAAGAAAATCTTAGAGCACTATTAGAGACTACTAAAGAAATTAAGGGTGTAGCTCAGTGGTAAAGAACAGGTTTCAGATACACACGGCCCAAGGTTTAATATCTATAACTACAAATCAATTAATTTCTTAATTTTTTAAAAAATAATCTTATTCTTTATATATGTATATATAAAAGTTATAAATTCTAAATTCTCATTTTTTGGTTAAAACAAGATAACTATTCATGCATTATTTTTATAATAGAAGTGCTCATTTGTTTTAAGGAAAAGAAAAATTCCATTTTTCTTAAAATTTTCATAGTAATACATGGAAATTAGCTCTAAATAGAGAGAGAGTAGGTAAAAAAATCAGAGGATGTAAATCTCATACCTTTGGATTAGATGATTTTTCTGACAGACCTGGCTTTAGTATCTTATGGGTTTGATTGTCCTTTTAACAACAATTCGACTAAATGGAACATGAGAAATGTGCAGGAAAAAAAGCAATTTAAGAAACCTATCTTTCATCATTTGGCTAATGACAAAAAAGTAACTTTTCCATAATACAGAAAATTTACCACTCAAGTAAGAACAGGCTCATAGCTGCGCACATAGTAGATAACATACTTTTTAAGAATTGCCCAGACTTGCCTCATCCAGACTCCATGGGCCATTTAACACGTTTTGTAACTTTTCAACTTTGCCAACATTGCAGAGGAAAAGCCACAGGTAACAGGTAACAAATCTAGGTGGCTGTGTTCCAATCAACTTTTACCTGGACAGTGACATATCATTTTATGTGGCATAAAATAATCTCCTTAGTTTTTCAATTTAGCTCATCAGCCATTGACAGGGTTTGACCCACCAGCCATAGTTTGCCAGCGTCTGATTTACTGCATGGGGCTGGGTAGGGATGGATCAACAGACTAGATTGTATCATTCCAAAGGGATAAAGAAAGGTATTTATGGTTCTGGTTGATTTGGGGATTAACATGAGAGGAGTCTTTTAAGAGTTAATCATCTATTTCAAACCATATCACTTCTGCCCCCTGGCTCTTGAGCTTACAGATAAAATTCCAGCCACCTGTCCTGTCCTTGAGATGTACTAGAAGATAAGGGACAAGGAAGATTGTCATCCCTTCTGTCACTATGAACGATGGTATGTCATTACCTGATTCTAGATTGAAAAGAAAAGTATTTGTGCTTGGATATCTGCCTATCACAGTGCAGAGCAACTTATTTTCTGCAGAGAAAACAAAAGGACCTAACTTCTGCCCATGGAAAGAACTTCATGGATCAGAAGCAAAAATGGGCCCAAGCAAAAGTTAAGTTTCAAATTTGCAGCAGCAAGGCAATTACTTAGCCTGCCATCTCAAATGAACTCTGGAGAAAGCTCAACATTCCCGGCCAAGTTCCTCAGCGTTCCTCTAGGATGGACAAGTATCTCACACATCTGTGCTTCAAGCCTAGGTGTCATTTAAATGCTTTAATCAATTTGACCTGACAGGTCCCACTTACAAAAGCTTTTCTAAAATGCGTTTTTGTTCAGTTACATACACTATTTTTGCCAGACACTGGCTGACACCAACATTATCCATGATCAAGTGTTGCTATGTCTAAAAAGAAAAGCAATTAGAAAATATTTATTTGTGGTTACACTTCCACTGTTAAGGAGACAATATTTCCATGGTTTTCTTTTGTAAAGTTTTAATATTTGATTTTTTTTTAAATAATGGGTCTTTGGTGTGAAGTAAAACATACTCATAGAAGTTCAAATAGAATTCATTTACTAATGGACAAAAGTGGACTTAAATGAGGGAGACCTTCATTCTTAAGCAAACCAGTAATTCACTCTGATAATAGATGTATAAACAGAGCTACAATTCATGGTTATGCTAATTGATCTTCCCTAATAAGAACATTAAATAGTGTTGGGTTTATGGCATGAAAAAATAAAATCATCTTCAGAATGAGAAAGGCAAAAATCAGCAAAAGAATGCCATTACCCTAGAAGCATTTCCTGGATTCTATCTGGGCTGAAATCCCCTATTAAGGAAAATAAATCCTGAAACAGACAGTGTTTCCTCTGTAAGACTAAAAAATAATGGGTCTCTTGTAATTTACAAGTTCACTTTTGAGAGCTAAAAGGATAGACACTGAATTCATTTTTAATAGCTATTTCCTACAAAATTTCACATTTATATTTGGAAAGACGCAAAGAGAGAGGGCAGGGATCCGAATATTTTGAGGAAAGAAGCCTACATGCCTCTTTTCTCGACAGCTCCCAAAGCCAGTTTCAGTATCATTGGGAAGACTGTGTTTATTGATTCTGCATTTACATTCTATAATTTCAACAGCAGAACCAAAATTATGGTGGGTCCAATGATTTTACAAATTAATTCTCTTAGATATATCCTTAAACAAGATCTGCGGCCCAGGTCAGAGCCAGGGTTTCCACCAGCTACCATCAGGTGAACTGCGTTTCGTGATCTGTCCCCACACAATCTCCTTGATGTCACTGCTGCAGCTGTCCATCCCTGGCTTGGTGCTGCAATACTCATGCAATGAACTGCACGGCATTTTGAAGATTTATAGGCTATTCTTCTCCAATTCGTAATAGGCTGAACGAAGCACA
This sequence comes from Ctenodactylus gundi, assembly GCA_004027205.1. Lineage (NCBI taxonomy): Eukaryota > Metazoa > Chordata > Mammalia > Rodentia > Ctenodactylidae > Ctenodactylus > Ctenodactylus gundi. Next base: position 229,651 of record PVKB01000572.1, read on the forward strand.
GAACATGTGGGCGTGTCTGCAGGCTCACCCAAAACACACCGAACCTCTAAGAACGAGATCCACGGCAGCATGTTGCTGGATCTTAATCACATATCCTCCCTGTGTGTGTATGTTCTCGACAAGATGCTTGGGGGTCACAGACAAGTGATCAGGATGCATAGAATTCTCATATTTTCTTCAGTAGAAAAATTAACAAATATAATTTTTTTTTTGAGGGGGAGGATATATACAAAAGTGAAACGGTTCGGGGAGAAAGATCTTCCAGATTCAGGAGTGAGGGAACAGGAGCTGGCAGTAACTATTGTCCCCTGAACTCATGCTATGCACCACATAAAAATACTACACCTAAAAATGACAGTGACCACAGCAGCAATATTGTGCAGATGCTGAGGAACTGCCTAAGGAAGTAACAAAACACACATAGGGGCAAGCAGAATGAACAGAGGGGTGGGGGAAGACAACCTCTTGTCTCCAAAAGAGTCATAACTGTGTCCACGTCTCACCAAGGCCACTCTCAATCCTCACCTGGACTGCATCTACTCTAGCATCTACCCAGACAGCAGTCCTCTTCAGGACACGCCTCGAACCACTTTCTTCACAGCAACCAGATTTTTATTTTTTGAGATACTGGGGTTGAGCCTGAGACCTTCACCCTGAGCTACATCCCCAATCCAATTTTTAGTTTCAATTTTGAGACAGAGTCTGGCTAAGTCACTATATTGCCCAAGCTGTGCTCAAATTTCCAATCCTCTTGCCTCTGCCTCCAAAATGCAGGGATTACAGGCCTGTGTCTACTGGGACAGATGCAGAAAAACCTTTATAAATGCAAATCTCAACAGGGTAGGTGGCACATGCATATAACCCCAGCACTCTGGGAAGCTGAGGCAGGAGAATCATAAGTCTGAGCTCAGCCTGGGCAACTTAGCAAGACTGTCTAAAAGTCATAAATAAAAGTGGGCTGAGGATGTAGCTCGGTTGGAAGGCCATGGGCTTGATCTTCAGTATCGCAAGGAAGAAGAAAGGAAGGGAGGTAGGAAAGGAGAGAAGGAAGGAGGGAGGGAGGGGGAGAAAAAGAAAGAAAGCAAATCACATCACACTATTCTTATGAGAGATGGTTAATTTTATGTGTTAATGCGGCCAGGTAAGGGGTGCCCACACAGCTGGTAAAACATTATTTCTGGGTGTGTCAGTTGACTGGGTTTCCAGAAGAGCTTAGCATTTGAATCAGCACGCTGAGTAAAGAAGATCCACCCCCACCAATGCAGTGGGGAATCAAACAATTTACTCAGGATCACAACAGAACAAAAAGTCAGAAGAAGCGCAACCTCTCTATCTTCATGAGCTGGAACATCCATCTTCTCCTGCCTTTGCCATTTTCACAATACATCTCCTTTATGTATCTATGTAGCCACGTGGTTCTGCTTACCTGGAGAACCCTGATTAATACATCACGTTAAAATGTGTTCACAGATTCTCACTGCATCACTTCTACCACGGCTGCTCCCCTACCTCACCGGCTACATAGGCCTGTCCCAGTCCCACCGACCTGCCTTTGTCTCCTTGGAAACACTTTCCTCTGGTCTGGGTGAGTCCCTCCTCTGACAGTTCCCACAGACCCAGCTCTTCCCACTCCTAGGACTTCACCTCCTCGTCCACCGATACAACCACCTTACCAAAGCAGGCTGTACAGTCTCTATCACAGCTTCCTATTTCCCTTATGGCACTAAAAACAAGTGGAAACCATTCTGATTATGTCTGTTCCAGTCCTTGAAAGGTACTGTGGTTTGATTCTGGAGTGTCCCCCAAAAGTCTCATGCATTTGAAAGTTATAGATGGTCTATGGAACCATGTGCTTCTGGGAGACTGGGTCTGGAGGGGTGGGTTACAGGCATGTAAATTGGATTATAGGCATGTAAGTTAGATTATAGGCATGTAGTGGGGCTTACCACACCTTCCACACCTGGATCCAGGAGGGGCTGGTCACTGCGCTGAGACCTGGAAGAATATAAACTGCTTCCTGCCTTCCTTGGAGGACCAGTCTCAACTTGCCTTGACTTGGTTTCCTGTTTGAGATGCCATGAGAAGCTGCCTCCACCTCTGCCTCTGCCATGTACTTCCACTACTGCTGGCCGCCCAAGTGGACTGTGACGTTCTCAAATTGTGAGCTAGAATAAATCTTTCCTCCCCTAAATTTGAGAATGCCGGGTATTGAGTCACAGCAACGAAAAAGTAAGTGAGACAGAAGGTAAGGCTTTGAGAACAGAAACCTGGAATTTTTGGTTTATTGAGGTACCCAGAGTTCTCTGAACTGAAAACATTTGTAGAATAAGAGAACAAACTATGTCCTATTCCCCACTTTCTTCCAGTCCTCCTTCCCACTACCATGAGGTTCCCAAGAAATACAACACTCACCTAGATTATATTCTTAGTTGGCTTACTCATAAAATTATTTCCTTACATACCCACTCACTCACTAATGCACTTATTTATAATGAATGCATACTGAGGTCCTACTAAGTTCAATCCATAGGAAGAAATGCAGCAAAGGAACTTCAAGTTGGTATGAAAAAGAATAACTTTTTGTTTCCCTTTGATTTAACTTTAATGTTTGCATTCATTCATTCACTTATTCAATAGGTGCCTACTAAGCAAGCACTGTATCCCAGGCACTGTGCTAAGTGGTGGGCATAGTAGCAATGAGTTGGACAGCCGATCAGGAAGAGAAGAAGTCCAGGATTCAAAATGATGACCACATGAGAGCAGGGTACTCACCTAATAACATGCACCAGAAGAAAGAAATAACGTTAAATTACAGAACACAAAAAGAAATTTTTACACACACATTTTATGCACACTCATGTTCACAGCAGCATTGTACAGCATGGTTCAGAGTGAGGGGTAGAAGCAACACAGGGACCCACCACAAGACAAATGGACAGCGGAGTGTGGTCCCTATATACAACACAGTATCATTCACCCTGAAATTGTGATGTGTACACAGACGACCCTTGATGATACTATACTGAGTTAAACAAGCCAGCCACAAAAGGACAAACACCACGTGACTCTACTTCTATGAGATACCTCAAGTGGTTAAATCTGCAGAGGCAGAAAACAGAATGGTGGTTGCCAAGGATTGAAAGAAGTGGAAATCACTCAATAGGTGCGGGTTTTGTTTGTAAGATGGCAAATTCTATGGATTGGTTGCACAACAATGTGAATACAATGTATACTTACAAATTGTTAGGGTACTACATTTTATTATATATGTATATATTGGCTACACACACACACACACACACACACACACACACACATAGATATATATGTATATATATAATAATTAGAATATGTTTCATAGATCAAGTTGAAGTGAACCAGTCTTGGGCAGCCATCAGGGACACCCAGAACCTTCCTTCTCTCTGCACGCTGATGCCTGACTTCCAGAAGAACAAGCTACTGACTGACTGCTTTGGATAAAGGGCGGAAGAGGCATCCCTGACACAGTCATTAATCTCAGGGAACACAGTTATGTTCCTAAGCCATAATGGCTGAGAGGATAGCCTTGGCGCAAAGTAGAGTGTTTCTTTGTCCCCTAATTCTGTGACAAGGGCACCTCAGTTCATTCAAGGCTGTCAAGATGTGATTGGCTAGCAATGCTGCATGAGAACAGATGAGTTAAAATATATAGCCAGACAAAGTAAGGAAAGACTCTGCAACTCACTTGCACACCGTGCTGGACTGTGTCTTTATATTACGAATGACATATTTAATTGGTTTTGGCACAACCAACCTATTGGCTCAAAAAAAAAATCTTGCTGTAAAATCAAAAATACTTTCCACAGGCAGGCCTCCAGCAAGTCTGAGAGGTACCCACAAAGGGTGCTTCTTTTCTGTATTAAGACACGGGGAGATGTTCAAATACAATGAAAGATTTACTTCAAAATTTTCCAGCAAAACATTAAAATAGAGAAGGGAAGATTGGAGATACAGATCAGTAAAAATATTTTAAAAATCACTTCTTTCATATTAACTAGGCCCTGGGTTTGATCCTTGGCAGCACAGAAATGGAAGTGTCCAGGTAGATGAAAATCAACTGGTAAGTGTTTTAATAAGCCTTGAAGTTAGATGAACCTTTTCTCTACTTTTGTGTTTACTGGAAAATTACTATAATGAAAATTATTTTGAAAATGTATGTGTAGCACAACAACTCATGATAGGCTGTAGGTGAGCTCGAGATAGAACTTAGATTATTCCTAACCCATTGAGATACTACAAAATTAAGCAGATGATTCATTATCAATAGAATGTGAGTTGCCAAATAACTCACAGAACACAAGTATTCAGGTGAGAACAGGAAATAAGACTTAAGAATATTTTTAGCTTTTCATATCTCTAATTCTCAGCTGCCTTCATTCAATCTATGAAGGGAGGAGAGGCATAAAAGTGACCCCTCCAACCTTCTCCAGAGCCAACTACTCTCCTGAGGGTACTCATGGTCCAGCTTCCAGCTTCATGTTAAATCTAGCTACAGCCATAAATAATGAATCTAATACCAATTAATGTCATTTGTGCATATTTAATTCCCAAGAATTACACATGTGTTTCTAATTTCAAAAAGCAACCCACAAAGTGGGGTCAGGGAAGTCACCGAAATGATGAGGAATAAAAAATGTAACAGAAGTAGAAGAAAACTTTCCTCTGGGCAAGAAGAAGGCCCAGTGAATGGTTGTTGAGTTCATTAAATAAGCAAATAATTACTTGAAGTCATTTTGGGCATCCACAGACTTTTTTTCCAACATAGAAATTGTTAAAAATCCATCCATTCTACATACTTCCAGCAGTCAATTACATCTACTATACATTTTAATGATATTTATCCCAATTATAAAATCTCTCTAGGCTTATTCCAGAAAACTTAAGAAATAGGACGTAGAAAAGACTCAAAATACTCATTACTGCCATTTTGGTTTCCTTCATTTGTACATTATAGAGATCGACATTAAAGGAATAATGACCCTCCTTGTTCACACCTTATTTACATTACAATCAAAGGCAAGTCAATGGAAGTAATATCTGACTTTTGGGTCATGGTCAAGAGGAGACCATGCGGAAAAATGGTACAAGAAAGAAAACCACGACCACACGCTGCTCCATCTGGTGAAATGCAAACGCGGTCAGCCTTCTGGGCCATACTGTGTCTGAGGGATAGGAGAGCAACAAGATGGAAGGAACTTAGGTCTCCAAAACTGTGGAGCCAGACTCTGGTCACAGTAGGCCCTCGGGGCTTTGCCCTAAGAATGGAAGCATTTCCGTTCTTCCAGCTGTCAGCAGTATTGACTGGAAGTTACCCTTAGCTGAAAAGAACTGTCTCCTACACTTTTATTTCCTCTCCCTGGCATTAACCTGTATCAAACAGCTGTTACATAGAGAGATGTGAAGCCCTGGTCCCCTTTCCTACATCATAGTCAACCCTGCAGGATCACACAAACTCCAGCGTTCCCAAGGAATCAACTGTGAGCTCTGCTGTAACTGTGTCTAAAAGCAAATTCTCCCTCTGTCTAACCTGGCTCCTTTTACAGTGCTTCCCTTCCTAATGAAACACCCAGTTACCCATTTCTATCCCAGAGTCTCCTTCTCATGGAACCCAACCTTAACCAATAAACCACTACTATTTGCCTCGTCAGGGGAAGCAGGATCTATATTTCAATCAATTCAAGTACACATTATGTGCTTCACTTGTTGCTAGAAATTCTGGTATCACACCTTTGACATTGTTCACGTATGAAATGTGGCACAGTGGAAAAAGTCAAATAAGAAATAAGTAGACTTATAGAGATTTGACTACATCTAGTCTTATACCAAGTCTGTCCCATTCCACATTCAAAGAAGAAAAAGTCATTCTTGTTTCCAAGGCCCAACATTCCTGCATACTAATTCCCCAGTCCTCTTTGGACACACTTCTAATTCCTTTGGTAAGGTGATCTATTTAGACTTCTTGAACTTCCACTCTCACCATTTTTAAAGTTTCCTTGACTTCAGATGCCTTATTATTTGGTTTTGGAGGTTCGTGAGTCACCTACAGCCCCAGACATGAGGCATGATCCCAGGCATACAGGCCACACAAAGCAAGCCCTCTGCAAGTTGAAGAAGGTCACAGATAGCTCCACAAGAAAAGGTAGTATTTTAATGGAGACTTGAAGGACATAAATTTGCAAGGTGAGAGTTCACACATTTTATATAATTTAGAAGTATTACTTAAACAAATTCCTTGCAAAATTAGTCACAAAGCCAAGATGTGGAAACAGTCCAAGTATCCTCAACAGATGAATGGATGAACAAAATGTGGTATATAGAATGGAATATTATTCATGCATTAAGAGGAACAAGGTTCTGATATGTGCTCTAGCACTGGTGGACCTGAAAACACTACCCTAAGTGAGATATGGCAGATATATGATGACAGATATGCTGTACAATAGTATGACTCAATCATACAAAATATCAAAAACAAGCTGGAGTGGTTTGGATCTGGAGTGTCCCCCTAAAGCCTCATGTTCCTATGGATGCTGTGTAGGGTTGGGAGGTGGGGCCTGGCTGGAAGGGGCATGGGCTTGACCTGAAGGAGTGTGCGCCGATTCCACCCTTCCTCCCAGTCTGTCTCTTCTGTACCACTATGTTGTGAGGATCTCTGCTACTGGAGCTCTGGCTCTGGCCCTGCCCCTGCTCCAGCCCTGCCATGTGCCTCCATCATTTTCCAAGCACCCAGCTATGAATGGGCTGTGGCCTTCTGAAATTATAAGCTAAAATAAATCTTTCCTCCCTAACTTGTAGATGTGGTGTATCGAGTCGCAGCAAGGAAGAAACAACTAAGACAGAAATTGGCACCAGAAGCGGGGCCACTGCTGTGCTTTACCTGACCCTGTGGTTTGAAAGCCTTCTGAACCGGCTTTCAGGAATAATTTAGAAAGGTTTGAGTATGCTGGCTGGAGAAGCCTTGCAGTGCTTTGAGCCGAGCTTGATGGGAGATTCTGGTTGGCGCTCAGAAGACCAGAATGCTGATAAAGGTGGGAACTGGAAAGACCAGGCTCAAGAAGTTTCAGACGGCAAGGAGGACTGTATCAGCAACTGGCCTAAAAAACACACATGCTATGCTCTGACAAAAAGTTTGCCAGTGTTTTGCCCTTGTCCAGAGACTTTGCCTGAAACTGAGATTAAGGATGGTGGACTGCTTAATCTGGTAGAGGAAACCTTAAAACAGACTGTTACATGGCTGCTATTCGCAGCTTTTAACCAGCTCTATGGAAACAGGATAAGATGGGAGGGAAACATCATACAGAAGGTTTGTAGCTCCAGGCCAGAAAGGCCTCCAATGGTGGGGCCAAAAAGCACAGGGAAGTTAAAACCATTGACATTAAAAAGAAGCACCACCAGGATAAGAAAGACACCTGGAGGGCACTGCCAAAGTGAGCAGGGCCCCTCCCATCCCCAGGTCAAGGATGGAGAGGCAAAAGACTTTGCTTTAAGTGTGCCCCAGGCCGAAAGAAAAGAATGTCTTTTAGTGTCCGGTGGCTTCGAATTTAAACATCTAAAAACTCGGAGACTTCTACAGCATTTGTCCAAAGGGGCCAGCTACTTCTCAAGCCAGTGGCAGACTGTGGTGACATCCACATGATTCTGGCTTGAAAGGCTTGCAGAGTGCTGCAGTCGTGGGTGTATGGAGGCTTCCTCCCAGGTTTCAGAGGAAGGCCTTGGAGGCCAGACAGTGTGCCCTTGGGAGGGCAGTGTGTGAAGTTGTGAAGGAGAAGCCAAAGGTGCCAAGGAAAAACCAAAAATTCGGAGAAGCCAATAACATGGATCATCTGCTGAGAAAAACTGCAGACAGAGAAGATGGAAATTGCAGCCTGCTGTGATGTTGTAGGGGTGGGGCCACTCAAGCCCTTGGAAATACATTTCTTACCAGGTGCTAGGCCTGGGACTATAGGATGTAACCCTGCCCTGCTGGGTTCAGAAATTATTTTGGTCCTCTATTGCCTTTTATCCTCTCATTCCTCCCTTTTGGAATGGGTATGTTTACCCTATTCCATTTCATATTGGAAATGCTTAACTCTTTGGTTTTAATAGGAGCTTACAGCTAAAAGTTTGTCTTGCATTTCAGAAGAGATTATGGACTTGGAATTTTTTAAACTGTGCCAAAACCATTAAGACTTTGGTAACTCTTAGAAAATAACTAAATACATTTTGGCTGAGGAGTAAAGATGAGTTTTTGGGGGGCCAAGAGTGGAATGTCATAATTTGGACCTGGAATGTTCCCTAAAAGCCTCATGCTCCTATGAACACTGTGTAGGGTTGGGAGGTAAGGCCTGGCTGGAAAGGGGCAGGTGCGTGGGGCTTGACATAAAGGGGCATGTGCTGGTTCTGCCCTTCCTCCCAGTCTCTCCCTACACCACCACATTGTGAGGATCTCTGCTGCTGGAGCTCCGGCTCTGGCCCTGCCCCATTCCAGCCCTGCCATGTGCCTCCATCATTTTCCAGCCACCTACCTGAGAATGGACTTTGACCTTCAAAAATTGTAAGCTCAAATAAATCTTCCTTCCCTAAGTTGTGAATGTCGGGTATTGAGACACAGTGAGGAAAAATCTGGAGTGTCTCCCAAAAGACTCATGCTCCTTGCATACTTTGTAGAGTTGGGAGGGGATGTTGGGCCTGCCTGAAAGGGGCGTGAGCTTGACCTGGAAGTGCATACACTGGTTCCACCCTTCCTCGCAGTCTGTCTCTCTCTCTGTACCACCATGTTGTGAGGATCTCTGCCGCTGGAGCTCTGGCTCTGGCTGTGGCTCTGCCCATGCTCCTGCCCTGCATGTGTTTCCACCATTTTCCAACCACTCACCTGTGAACAGACTGTGACCTTCTGAAACTGTAAGCTAAAATAAACCTCTCCTCCATAAGTAGTAGATGTCAGCTACTGAGTCACAGTGAGGAAAAAGTAACCGAGACACAGGAAAATTCAAGAAGATGCAACACAGAAGAGAGGTCACCAGGGGCTAGAACAGATGACAGGAAGGGAAGCCAGGCAGTTACTATTTAGTGGCTATAAAGATTCTGTCTGAAGTAATAAAAACAAAGTTTTGGGCATAGACAGTGGTAAGATTATTGTGGATCTAATCAATGCCTTTAAATTGTATACTTAAAAATAATTAAAATGGCAAATTTTATGCTGCATATATTTTGCCACTACTGAAAAATATAAATAAAGTCATCCCTCATATCCTTTGGGGACTGATTCCAGGACCCCAAATATGTGAATGGTTAGATCCCTTACAGAAAATATTTGCTTATAAGCTACCTAGATCTTCCCATATACTTTAATATCTAACACCGCATCCATACTATGCACATAATTGTTACACTATATTGTATAGGGAACAATGACAAGCAAAAATTGGGCAAACTCTTTCCAATACTTCTGAGCCGCAGTTGACCGGATCCCTGGATAGGGAGGGCCAACTGTACTTATGTCAGAGTCTCATTTCAAGCCAAGTCAAAGAAACAACTTGATGAAATAAAACATCTGCCCTGCCCCCAGGAACCTCACGCTGAGCGGTCTGGGTGGAGAGTCCTTGAAAGAGGGAAAGACAGGAAAGAGACTCCAGCAAATGCGCCACAGCTCAGTTCTCTCTGGATCCTGTGTGGGCCTGATGACCAAACAGGTTTAAATGTGACATTTTAGACACAGGACATTTTGACTGTCAGAATCAGCCTCTTGCCTTCCTGGGTTTTCAATGATTCCTAAATGTTCCCAAGTGATTCCTTCTTTAGAGTTTGCTGAAGGACCTCATTCATACATAAGAACACGCACAGCTGCCTTTCCTTGCCAACAAAGGCCACTTTCCCTTTGTGGAGACTCGGGCTATCACCACATACACATCAGAATAGTTCCGTCCTAACAGAAGTAAGGAAATAATGCGCACCCAAAGCCTCGGAGGGCACAGACGTGGGATGTTGGAGGGCTCTCCTCACTGCACGCCCAGGAAGACAGCAGCCTGAAGCTCTGAGGTGCAGCCAACCAACTGATCCTATGATTTTATCAGCTCCTGACGCCCATCACAAGCCCTGCCGTCTACACCCACCCTGGCTGTGATGATGGCATGGACTAGGCAAGTCACTTCTCTCCTCTCTTCTCAGATGCTGCCACACCAGAAAAACCTACTTTCCATAATCGTGTCATCCTTCTGCTAGGCCAGGACAGGACAGTGGCACATGAGTCACTTGAATGGCCCAGGTTCTCAGGCACACAAGTGTCCCTGAGATATGAGGAGCTCAGCACAGAGGAAGGCAACATGACAAGTAGGCAGAGGTCGTGTTAGTCAGGAAAGCATGAAAATATAACTGCTATTACTTACAAACCAGAGCAGCTTCCTCCCGAGATGTGCTAGGTCTACCCGCAGTGACCCAGGCACCGCATGTTGTGCAAAGGCTCCAAAGTGACCAAGAGGTTGGCCTGATGGAGTAGGGTGCAAGAATGAACACTACATTTAAACAAAAATCTTATTATGTGGCTCCCTTACATACAGGGTGATGAGCACCGCCTAAGAGGCATGCGTGCCTCCGACTGGGAGCATAGAAGCCAGAGCTGTGGTACAAGCCTATAATCCCACTCTCTGAAAGGCTGAGGCGGGAGGAACACAAATTTGAGCCCCGCCTGCACCACTGAGTAACTTAATGAGATCCTGTCTCAAAATAAAAAAATAAAAATGGGCTGTGGATATAGGTCAATGTAAAGGTCCTGGGCTCTGTCCCCAGCACAAAAACAACAACAAAGGAACACAGGAGTTCAGAGCCCTTGGCTCAACGTGAAGCAGTGGAAAAGACTTCTGGGAGGTGGCGATGCCCAGATGGAGGCCTTGAGAGAACACAGAGTCAAGTGGCAGTGTGGCGCTCGCGCGCTACCGTCACTGAAGGCAGAGTGTGGTGGCTGGAGAGGAAGCAGGCAGCCCAGCAGAGGCCGGGCCAGAGGGATGATGAGCTTAGGCGATGCTGCCATCTGATCCCCCACAGGACACAGTCTGAATCATAGGAAACAATCACAAAAGGCACAAAAGGAGGCAGGGGCAAGGAGCCCTTCCGGAAAATATAGGCATTGGTCAGCGCAGCCAGGATGCAGGCCAGCCGTAAAAAATGTAAATGAAATTAGCTTCCTTGACGACTTACCTGGAATCAAATTCTCCTCTTAATTAAAAGCAGTTATTTTTAAAGGTCAGTTTCAATATGATCCAGCTGCTATGACCCTCGCAGTAACAACTATGTACCCAGGGGAGATTGTGACAGTTTTAGGTTCTGTTCTCAGAAGCCCAGAAATGCATAAACCAAAGGGAAATGTAACCTGAGAGCTGGCGATGAATTGAAACCTCTGTCACGCCTTCCAATCCCTCACCCAGTTCCACTGGCCTGCTAGGCACCTGACTGAGGCCCCATTCCAGCCACACTACATCACCAGCTCCCACTGCCTCCACCGCTGCCCAGGTTTGAGCTTGCAGCTGGCCTGCTCCTCGCCCTGGTCAGACCCATCACCCTCTCCAGG